>LPNX010673768.1:134184-270830 GCA_001517045.1 Pseudotsuga menziesii | reverse complement strand
AAAGAAGAATGAAGACTTGTTCCGAAGAACAAGTGACGACAGTTCAAAGACAAAGAATAATATGATGAGTGTAGTGACATCATTGATGCAAAACCTTCCAAGCCACCAAGAAGAAAGGGAAGATCAGTTCAAGAAGAATGATGTCTGGGCGTAGTATCGAGACCTCAAGAGAAGTTCATAGTTCCATCATACAGTAGATGGAAACATCGTGGGATACAAAGCAAGATTCGTAGCATGAGGCTTATCATGAAGAGAAGGCATAGTCTACAAAGAAACATTTACAGCTAATAGAAGTGAAGTCACATGACATGCATAATCATATGTGCAAATGAAAGAAGGCCTTGTACGAGTTCAGAAGACACCCATGGGATAACAAATACATGATCAGCTTGATGAATATCTTAACCTTTGCTACAGGGTTGATAGAGGATGACAAGCTCACAGATGGGTGCAAGATGAACTTTTGAAGAAGTTCAAGATAGAGGATCTTAGTATCCAGTGATCCTAGATGGATACTACTTGTCACTCCAGTACAGAATGTTTTAGTGTATAGAGTACGGAAGACAAAGGGAGTATGATGCTCCGCTTCCGAGGGAGTGATTGCAGAAGATCCTGAGGTTCAACATGGTACAACAGGATGGGAAGATTACTGATGATTCTAGGCTTTACTGAGAGTGAAGCGGATTCCAACCTTTGATCCAAGGTTGAAGGTGGAAGACCAGTGATGCTCCTGTTATGTGTCAATGCACTACTGTTCTAGGTATGGAGGTGTGGCAGAGTACAGATGGGATCTTCCTTGGACAAGGGAAGTATGCAGTAGAGATCCTGAAGAGGTTCGGGATGATGGACTGCAAGGCGATGGCCACACCTATGGCATCGAACCTAAATCTATTGAGTGATGCTTCGTCAAGAGTCAGTTGATGCTATGATGTATCGTCAGATGATTGGGTCATTGATGTACCTGACAAACACGAGACCAGACATTTGCTTTGCTATGAACACCTTGAGCCAGTACTTGACAGATCCGAGGAGTGTTCACTTGACAGCTGCAAAGCATATTCTGAGGTACCTGAAGGGTACAATTGATTATGGGCTCAAGTACGATGCGAATCAGAAGATTAACCTGGAAGGTTATGTTGATTCAGATTGGGCAGGCAGTGCCATCAACAGGAAGAGTACTTCGGGATGTTGCTTCAGTATGGGATCAGGTGTGATCTCTTGGTTTAGCAGGAAGCAATCTTATGTGGCACTGAGTACGGCTGAAGCAGAGTATGTCACAGCTTGTTCAGCTAGTTGTGAGGCAGTATGGCTGCGGAAGCTACTATCTGATATATTTGATCTCCAATTAGATGCTACTTGTATACATTGTGACAACCAGAGTTGCATGAAGTTGTCAGAGAATCCAGTGTTTCATGACAAGTCGAAGCATATCGAGATCAAGTATCACTATATCAGGGATATGGTACAGAGAGGAGCAGTGAAGCTCCTGTATGTTGCGACGGAGGAATAGATAGCTGATGTATTGACGAAGCCATTGGCTAGGATGAAGTTCGAGTACTTTAGAGAGAGACTTGGTGTTCTCCAAATCGAGGCTTCCTCCCAGAGAAAGTGATGAGACTCATAGCCATTCTGACATGGTGAGAGGATTGGTTCCTTCCATGGTCAGATGTAAGGGCTGAGCCATTCTGTCATGGTGAGAGGATTGGTTCCTTCCATGTCAGATATGAGTGCTGAGATCCATAGCCATTCTGACGAGTAGGTCAGATATAAGGGCTGAGCCATTCTAACATGGTGGTAGGGTTTCTCCCTTCCATGTCAGATATGAGTGCTGGCCATTCTGTCGAGCAGGATAGATGTAAGAGCAATTGCTGTTCTAGGAATGGAGGCATCTGGTTAGTTACCAGGAACACTCAGTGTAAGAACTGAGTAGCCATTCTGATGTGATAGAGGGATGTGTTCTCACTTGATCAGATGTAAGGGCTGAACCATTCTGTTCATGGATAAAGGATTAAGTTCATTCCATGTTAGATGTGAATGTTGGCCATTCCGACGAGCAGGTCGGATGTAAGGGCAACTGCCATTCTCTAGGAGAATGGAGGCGCCTGGTCAGTTACCAGGTAGCTCAGTCGAGGAGGACTGGGGGCCATTCTGATATGATTATTGGGATGTGTTCCCCTCATGATCAGATATGAGTGCATGCCCTTCCATCATTGTGAGCAGGATGTGTTCCCGCCTGGATGGATGTAAGTGCTGATCCTTGTCACAGATGATAGTAGGTGTGTCCTATCATGCTGGTGACTGTAAGGGCAGGGCCTTTTCACAGATGGTAGTAGGTGTGTCCTACCATGCTGGTGATTGTAAGTGCAGAGCCTTTTCACAGATGGTAGTAGGTGTGTCCTACCATGCTGGTGATTGTAAGTGCTGAGCCTTTCCACAGATGGTAGTAGGTTTTTCCTACCATGCTAGTGGATGTGAGCACTGTGCCTTTCCACAGATGATAGTAGGTGTGTCCTATCATGCTGGTGGTTGTAAGTGTTGAGCCATTTCACAGATGATAGTAGGTGTGTCCTACCATGCTGGTGATTGTAAGTGCTGAGCCTTTCCACAGATGATAGTAGGTGTGTCCTATCATGCTGGTGGTTGTAAGTGTTGAGCCATTTCACAGATGATAGTAGGTGTGTCCTATTATGCTGGTGAATGTGAGTGCTAGGCCTTTTTGATGGGATTGTAGTTTACTACATGATCAGATGTGAGTGCTGGGCATGCCTTTCTGATGAGCAGGTCAGATATAAGTGCCGGGCGAAGACCTACACGAGGGTAGGCCTACAACCAGCATGAAAAAGGGATGGCTCTGTAGAACTTCCTATGACAAGAAGAATCATGAGATAGCACCAGTGTTGATCCAGATCGAGTGATGATCCAGATCCAGTAATGATGATCCAGCAGTAATGATCTAGATCTAGTGATGATGTTCGATGATGATCCAGATCGAGAGATGATCCAGATCTGATGATGACTTGAAGATGAACATGACTTGAAGACAAAGATGACTTGAAGACGAAGATGACTTGAAGACGAGATGATCCAGTTGATATAGAGAAGAATACCAGTGCTGAAAATTGTGTCGAAAGAATACCTTCCTAGTTAAGAGGGAGTGTTGATGTATATGTAACTTCGGAATGTATTCTTCTATGTATCTTATGTATTGTAACCCGATGTTTATTCCGGGATGTCTCTATTATGTATTTGAGTCATGTGGTCATGCCCCGATGTTCCGATCAGGAGGATTAATAATGTAATCAAGTCATATCAAGTCATTAGATAAGTCCCCACAGTTTCGGGGCACTTGAGTTATTATACACTAATTAAGGTGTAGGCTCGAGTAGTAATTATTAGGCTGAGCCTACGTGTGAAAAGGCAATTCAAGTGAACGGATGAATATAAATAGAGAGTGAGAGTCTCTCTATTTATCACTTGTGAAATACATTACTTTCTCTCCCAAGTGTGGCGCACTACTGGAGAAGGAAATTTTGGGACTAGACAGAAGACAGAAGACTACTGCTGTTTTGGGATATCTCTTATTGTTTTGGTGTTGATTCTATCTTAGAGGAAGTTGCGGGGTTTTCTCCTTTATGGTTTCCCCAAGGAAAACTCTTTGTGTCTCTTGTCTCTTGTGATGTGCTTGTGTTTTATTGCTGTGCTTGTTATTCTCTCAGTGAAAAGATCCTAAGATCATAAAGCTAGATTAAATGTGATGAAAATCTAACATTGTTGGCTAAATTTTCCCCACTATCGCGTCCCAAGTTCAACAAACCCACAAGACCAACAAAACACCCAAATACATCGGCCCGATAGAGAAAACTTAGATGGAAACACCTATGGGGCAGGTGCAGTCTCACTTGATATATCTTAATGTCTAACTACCAGAACTATGTTTCCGTAGTTGGTGAGGGATTATTGTCCCCTGGTGTGCAGCCAAGGAGCTCGACAAATTTAGAAGGTTGGAGTATTTTTACTAACTCAACAGTGGCACAACAGTGCGACACAGACTTTCCCTTAACAACTTAGCATCTGGCACAACGATGTGGCACAGATGCTTCCTTAAAAAAAAAGGATAATGGCGTGGCAGTATTACAAATTAACAGTAAATGAACATGAAATAGTATACAGTGCTTCGACAATGCTTTAGTCATTTATTCATTCAACTGTTTTTATCAATATTGCGACATTCATTTAAACAATAATTATAAATAATGCAACATAACCAATAACTAAGCACAACCATTCAACAAGAAAATTCATTCGACACAAGAGGTAATGTTGAAACCCAACCAGGAAAAACCACCAAAGTGCTCTTCATGTGGCATGAGAAATATATGACACCTTGCAGCCTATGACTTGTAGACTGTTTTGAAATATGTCTTTTTAGCTCAGACTTTTTCTTTATCTCATGATCTCTATTTTATTATGTTTTCTTCTACTCCTACTGATCTGCACACAGGCTAGATCGAATCTTCTACTCTATTGTCTACCCACTCAGCTACAGAATGACTCTTACAAAATCGGTCTATGCACACAGCTACAGATCTGCAACTCGACAACCTTCTACTACTATCAGAATTCTCTCTGATTCCTTCAAGTATTTCCTAACTCTCCTAATAGAACCCTTATACAAAGTGAGTTATTCCTATTTATAGTTTCTACTAGACCGCACAGGGTTGACTTGGTACATCCCATTTATTACATCCATAAATAGCCACAAAAACGTCTTTCATTACATTTATGAAAGGCCATAACTAGCTGCATAAATGTCTTTCAGTCTGTTTGTACAGGTCATAACTAGCTGTAAAAACTGTCATTCATTCTTCTATCAATTCGAGCACCTACGGTCTTCCTGACATGTTGCTTTCCATCCTTTACTCTTCCACCTTCCTGTATATTCTCTTTTCCTTCGTCGCGCTGCTCCTCGTCGCATATTTCTTTCCTCTATACTTCCTTTCCTTCCTTACCTCTTCCTTCTTGTCATGTGCCTATTTTTCCTACCTTAGGCTTGTGCTTATGCTTCTTCCTTGTGCTCTTTCCTAGCCCAATAGGACCCCAACACTCACATGTGGCTCATCCCGAGCCACTAAGCAAATTTCATGGTTATGGCACTAGCTACGCCATAGGACCAACCATGTCCTGAAATTCTTTCAGAATTCCTTCTACCCAGGAAACCTATTTCCCTACTTCCTCTGCTTGCTTCTCCAATTGTTCGACACAGTCGGAACTGATATGTTTTGATGGTACATGTTCCATCATTTGAGTTATAATCCTGTACAAGCTAAAGGAGCCTTGTAACTCATTCGGCCTCTGTATGTTGTGCTGCAACCTCTTCATTTCTTTTCTTCTCTTATCTGCGGAGAGTTTTGAATTGCTTCTATAGTTGCTTCAACTCGACTACCTTTGCAATATTCTCTTTGATCGGCAGCCTCTTCATGTATGCCTTTACCGCGGTTATCTTTAAGTCATCTTGGCGTGCATCCTCTTTGATTTTATCCATGGCTTCATCTTCTATGAGCAATTCCCACGCCTCAGATGATGCAATGATTTATTCCTTGCATAGTTTTTCTCCTTGCTTAATTCACTCAACAGCCTCAGATGTTCTCTTCAATCACAATTAGGAGGTGTACTTGGTTGTTGCTGCACTTTAAGCTATTCTACCTATTTCCTTAAGTCTATCGCAATCCTAGATAGTCGTGCTACCTTGGCGGTTGCATCTTCTTCTTCTTGTTCTTCTTCTGCGAGGAACTCTGCAACTATGTTGCTTTATTGCTTCAGCCAGTGCAAGCCTTCTTTATTCTTGCATCTGAATCTCTTGCTCCTTCTGCCTAAGAAGGACCTTGCGCTCTTTCACCTTCCTTGTTTTTTTTTCAGCCTGATATGCAAGAGCATTTTCTCTTATTCGAATTTCAGTCACGGCCGCATGATGAACAGCATATACTTTGTCCAATGCTAGTTTGGGAAAATCTAGTGACAATGTCCCCATCGCTTGGATAACATCATAGAACTCTTACATTCCTATTTCCACTTCTTGCGCTTGGAATTCTAACTTGAGCAGCGGCAACATCAGTGGCATGGTTAATGTATCATCGGGATCAACATAGTATGTCTCAGCTTCGGCTATGCTCTTTACCTCATTAATAGCCTCAGGGAGCCTATTGACATGCTCTATTAGTTTGTTGGTTAATTTCATCAGTTATTTACTTATACCTTTAAAATTGGTCTTCGTTACCTCTGTGACGGCGTCCGTAAGCATTCTCATGTCTTCTTTAGCTAAGCTAACTTTATTAGTCATTTTATCAGCTTTGTGCTTCTTGTGTTGCAACTGAGGCTACTCTTTGTCATGCGCCTCTTATTGGGCCTTATTCTGAGTCTACACATCCTCGTCAGTCGGTGTTCCTTCTGAATCATCTTGATCAGAGCCTTGATTACTATCATCATTGTCTGAACTCAGTGATTGGTTTTCTTGCACCTTTCCCCCATCACTACCTTGTTCGTTATCTTAGCCATTACCTTGGTTATTTCCTTGGTCATTTCCTTGGTTATTTCCTTGGTCCATCTCTTTGTCAATTGGGACGCGCCATTCCTCATGCCAGTCCTAGATTACCGCTTCCACATCCTGTTCCTTAATCATAAAATTCATCACCTGTGCTTGTTTCTTCGAATCCTGCCACGGTTGCAGGATAATATTGTGGACACCAGCCTAGAATTTTATAAAAGGTGCATGCATTTGGACTGTCATAGATTCCAATCTATGCTAGTGTCGCACAATGTCTCTTAACGCCTCCGCGTGTAGGAAGAAATCTATGTTATTTTCCTTCTTCTGGATCTTTTCTTCTTTGTCTTCCCATAGGTTCTGATATTTCGCGTCACTACAGAATACTGGGACATCTAGTAGCTAGTATTCCGGTGGGTTTGAGCAAACTACAAAAGAAATCAAAATGAGCAACCAAGAGTAGTGGAATTTGGTCTTACTTTCTTCCTACGCTTGCTCTGCATCTTCCAGCAGCTCATCCAGTAAATACTATGACCAATTGAACAGCACTCCTGCTGCACATTGTTCTGCTAGTTCCACTATCCCGATGGTGCACTCAGTGAGTCGCATATTGCACAATATCTTGCAAGATAAAATATTCACGGTGAACCTCATTGTATTGTCAGTTATAGAAGAAAGTGGAATCCTCTATTTACACATTGGAGGTCATACTTTTCCTTCATCTTCATCATATCTCTATTCATGCGTAGATATGGTGCAGGGTGGTGTCCTTGATGTGGTAGACCCATTATCGATGAAATGAGCTCGACATCTAGAGAATATGGTCTATCAATCCATAAATAGCCTCCATGGAAGAAGACCAGGAGTTGTTGCACATATGTGCTCACCTGCTTACTTTGGCCAAAATCTGGCATGAGCAGCAAATTGATTAGGCCCACGCTTTATATACCTAGGGCCCACTCCATTGGGACTACAAGTTATGGCGTAGGAAGCTCGGTTGGAAGAGAGACCATGTATATGTTTCTTTCTAGGCATGCATGTTTCCTCGTATCATTGTCTTCAAATTGTAGTTTCACCAGCTTTGGGATGATGTTCATTAATAGTGGCACTCCAATGGGGATCTAGGGTGCGGCCAAGGAGGATCGCACTTTGATCGGGAGCTTCAATTTAGGCACCTCTGCTCTCCTTGGTCAAACATATGGCGGTAGCAGGTTCTACTTTTCTATGGTTTTGTTCACTTCTCTTCGCGGGAGAGGAGTTGGTGTGTCCTTGGTGGCCTTGCACTTCATGCTAGGATTCTCCTTTGGCACCCTTACTCGGGTTCGTGACGTTATTGGGATGTATGTGGTCAACAAAAATGGTCATGGACCTGCAGCTAGTATATTAATGGGTGTATTTTGAACTGTGTCCAATGCAAGGGCCGAAGATGAGGCCGAAGCTGAGGCCGGAGCAGCGGCCAAACCAGTAGTAGCAACTGTATGTGGAATTGGCCAGACCATTGTTTCCAGTTCTTTCTCTTATTGTTGTGTCTCTAGAAATGTAATCTCTTCAACTATTGGGCAAGGTGATGCTCTCATAATGTCATACTATTCACTGTGCTAGAAATTGAAATGACCATTAGCTTTGGCTCTCACAGTTACAGACTCTGGTTCACTCTTTCTCTCTTGCAAGTAAAATGAACCTTGATGATGAAGCCTTATATTTATAAGAGTGCACTCATCATGCATGTAATCATTCAATGGAATATCAATGTCTTGTAGATCACATGGGCTTCCCCTTCGATCTTTTTCATAATTAACTCGCACGCTTGAACTCTAAGTTGTACATGTCAGGATAGTTATGGCGAGGACGACGGATGGGACCAAAAAGCACGCCGCCACTTCTCCTCGGACTTATCAAATTAATGACTTTGTGCTATCATAACCACCTAAATATTTTTGGATATCTATGCTTTAATGGCGTCTAGCTATTCTCTCTTCCTTTATTGTGGGATCTGAATACTTATGTCGCTGACGTACGATAGAGCAGTTTCCTTTTTCTTCTTCTTATTTTTATTTTTATGAGCCACAGTCATCATGGTAAGTCTTCAATCGGCTTCCATTTATCATTCCTGCGACCGGTGTCCCATCCAGCTTATGCAATTTCACTTTTCCTGCATCAGTGATGTGTGTGACCACATATGGCCCTAGCCAATGCATTGGGCCATAAGCTACAAATGAGCAACCATAGTTTTGAGGAGTTGGCCGACCTCTGTGTCGGTCAACGAACTGGCATCTTTTAAGCTTATCCATACGGTAGAGGGTTTGGGACGATGCTATTTCTTCTGCTGTTGTTTGTCTGTTGCTTGCTCATGGGTACTTGCAGTAGTGGAAGTTGGGTCTGTAGTTGGTGGATTGGAGGTCAAAGGTTGTTCTGGTTGGTTAGGTGGTATAGAAGATGGTTGTGTTTCTTTTTGAGGAGGGGGGATGGGGGAAGGGGGTTTTTCTGTTTGAGGAGGTGGGATGTCAGCTTCTAGTTGTGAAGATAACGGTGGCTTGGGCTGTGTATCAAGGGGTGGTGGAGGTGGTGGTGGTGAAGGAGGTTGTGATGATGGTGGTGTTGGGGACGGGGTGGAGGAATGGGAAGCGGTTGCAAGGGTGACGGGACTGTGTGGTGGGCTTTGGTCGGAAGAGATACCTACTTCCGAAGGTGTAGTGCGTAGGTTGTCCTAGGCGTCGGTGCCGATTTGCTCTATGACAGAATGGATGTCTCCAATCATGTTTCCTCTGTCGTTGATCCTGGTAAATGTCGTTGTTTCTTGGGCGTAGATCTGTTTGTTTGCTTTGAGAGGAGCCGTTGTCCTTATTTTCTGTGCCGACTGGAACAGTGCAGGCAGTGTCGCGAAGAAGGCTTTAAGCTCAGCGTCCTTGTCGACCCTGGCTCTAAGTGCCTCCAAGATGGCGTGTTGAAATTCCTCCAGGGGACTATCAGCCTGCTGGACTTGTGCTTGTTCTTCGACTATGGTGGTCGGAGATGGGGAGGGAGGTGTCGACACGAGGTCGACCACATTTTCATGTGTCGGGCCGGTTTTTGCTTTCTTTGGCCGACCCTTTGGAGCGCCTGCGTCGACGTACCGTTGAAACTAAGCTTCAACTGACACTTTATTGGCACGGGCATCCTCGACAATGTCGATGGCCGCGGCTGCGAGTTCCTCCTCATCATCAGATGAGTCGGCTAGGATAAGCTTGCGCTTACCCCTACCTTGTTGTAATTTTTGGGCTTTGAGATTTTTCCTTGCGACAGCTATCTCCTTAGCCAGTTTCTTGATGATGCTCTTAGATAAAGCATACTCAGGATCGGCTTCGTCGACTTCACCTGTGGATAGCTGAGCTGGGTCAACTATTGCTAAGGCTGGTGCTGGAGCCGGTGGAGTTGTCTGTGGTACTATGGGCTGTTGTTGTACTATCGGCTGGGGGTCAACTACCTTGGCAGTCGGGGGTTTAACAGTGATGTGTATCTGACTAGTGGGAACGGTTGGGGTATCTTCCGACACAAATGTGCTGATGTATAGATTAAGTTCGTAGTCCTCCTCCTTCTCCTGGTCGGTCAGCGGCTTGACGATGGAGAAGTCGACCTGTTTGGCAGCCTCTGGAACTGGTATCTTCATATTTTCCTGTCGGGTCAATTCTCATAAAATCTGGTCGACCGTGGGGTAGTAGTCGAGGTCCTGTGCTTTAGGGTCCTAACCTCGCATATACCATAATGAGGTATGGTCCAGTTCCAACTGGATGTGAGACTCAATAGGGAGGTTCCGTCGGATGTTCTAGGGCACCCTCCACCTTGTCGTGCGGACCTTCAGTTGCTGGAACCAGTTTTCTAGAAAGACTTTCCCCTGGGCTAGCTCATGTAGGGTGCCTTTTTGGGAGAAAGGTTTGAACCTGTGCATTTCAAACCTGGTCGGCTCCCGGAAGACTGGACTGCCTTCCGGACATATGTGATACATAACAATCCAGAGGATAAGGGATGGGAATTTGATGATACCTCTGACCTCTTGGCAGCGCTTGCATATGGTTTTGACTAGGTCGGCGACATAGTCTCCCCATCGGTAGACTCGACCGTCTGTGGCGATCGTGTCTACAGCCTCCAGCATCTCCAGTTTAAGGTCACTGCTTCGACCAGCCAACGTGAGGGTGACTGCTATAATTTTAGCCACAATTTGTGGCGTCCTTGTCGCAATTTGACCTATCATCAAGCCCTTCGATTTTTTCCCAGTGGGTGTGCCCGTAAGTTCTTGGACCAACCATTCTTTGATGCCGATAGGTACCGGACTACCTTAGTTCGACAGACCTGTAAGCTTAAAGATCACCTCCCCGGTGATGTCTATTGGTTGGTCGAAATAAAACTGGCCGTTGTGGTAACGACTGATGATAAATTTGACCGCTGCCTCCTTCGTCCCATCGAAGCTGGCCATCAATGGTGTGTTAGGGTACTGGAAAATGCTGCTTTTCTGGACTTTCTCAGCATCCTGTGTCATTCGGTTGTCGACAAAGGCCCACTCTTGGATCTCTTCCCAGAGTTTCTGAAATGGGCCCTCCTGGAACTTCGCATTTTTGATGTTCTTGAGTCGGTTGAGCAAGGGGGTGTCCTCGACTTGCAACTCCTTTGCCTTGGCCGCAGCTCTGGTTAGTTTTGGTGCCATTGTGTCGGAATGGTCGTATTTTTGACAGGATTCTTGTGTTTTGGTCGACTGAGATTGTAGGTGCTCTGATGGAAATGGGTGTGGTGAATAAACCTTCGGCGGTCCATTATTTATAGGTGTGGATGGGGTTGAGTGTCGGGATGGGTGTAGTAATGGCGGACTTAACAGTCCAGCTGTAATACTCGAGTGCGACTTAATGGAAGATTTTTTTCAGCGCTCGAGGCCATCAATGCGTGATGGGACATTCGAGGTCGACGGTCGGTGTCGTGGGTGAAAATGGTCGGCCTGACTGGTCGACGAAGATGGTCGATGGTAGTGATGTCGATGGTCGAGGTAGTGAGTTGCTGTCATGGTTTGTTGTTATTTGGTTGTTTGGAATTTTTCTGTCTTTTTATAGGTTTTGGGTGACGGTTAAGGTCGTTATTTGAAAAAAAAAATTACCATTTAAGTCGGGCTCCATTGACGAGCTTGCGAAATACTAGGCCCTGTAATGTTTTTAGTCGAACTGAGCCATTGGGTTGTATCTCTTCGACAACGTAGGGTCCCATCCACTCTGTGTGTAGTTTCTTAGGTTTGCTCTTGACTCGACTGTTATACAATAAAGCAAGGTCACCAACTGACAAGTTTTTATTCTTCATGTTATAGTCGTGCCAGGCTTTCTGTTGTTGTTTTTGAATTTCCTGGTGTTGGATGGCCATAAATCTGTGTTCTTGTATCTTACTTAGTTGAAATAATCGATCCTGTCTTGCATGTTCGACATCGACATGTAGTAGCTGAGCTACAATAGGGGTCTGTTGTCGGAAATGTAGGGGGACGACTGCTTCTTGTCCATAAACTAGTCGGAATGGAGTTTGGTCGGTCGACCGCTTATAGGCTGTCCTGTATGCCCATAAGACTGCAGGGATTTTCTCATCCCAATAATATTTGTCGGTACTGCATATTTTAGTCAACCCTTTCGTTAATGTTTTATTGAAAGCTTCTATTGCACCATTTGACTGAGGGTGATATGCTGTACTTCGTCGATGGTCGATATGGAATTGATCGATTAGATGTTTGATGGTTTTGTTAATGAAGTGGGTTCCTTGGTCACTGATCAATGTCAGGGGACATCCAAATCGGGTGATGATGTTTTCATATATAAATTTAGCTGCGACCTCACTTGAACATGTATCGACAGGTTCAGCTTCTGCCCATTTAGTAACATACTCTACTGCAGTGATGATATATCTAGCACCTGATCTTCTTGCTGGTATAGGGAACGGTCCTATGAAGTCTATAGCCCAGATTTCAAATGTGAGACTAGGGTTTACGGATATCAAGGGAATTTCTGTGCTCGGCAGAGTTCGACCAAGTCGTTGGCATCTGTCACATCGACTAACAAAGTTTTTGCAATCTCTGTGGAGTGTCAGCCACCATAATCCTGACTGTTGGATTTTCTTGGCAGTTGTGTCTGCTTGGAAATGTCCTCCTGCAGGTCCATAGTGTGCTTCATGCATGATCTGGTCTCATTCGTGGTCAAGTACACATCATCTGAGAATGTCATCTAACCCCATTTTGTATAGAAATCCATTGATGAGGCTGTAAGGGGCAACCTTCATAGCTAAGATTTGCTTTTTCTTGGTGTTCAGACCTTCTGGTGCCTGGCCTGTCTCTAGGAACTGAGCAATTTCTTCTAGCTCTTCTGGAACTGCTTCTATACGAAATAAGTGGGCATCTGGCAGGTCGTCGTCTATTCCAGTCGGGTCCTCCCCTGTGTCGATACGTGATAGGTGGTCGGGTCTGACATTTAGCTTTCCTGGTCGGACCACTACTTCAAACTCAAATTCTTGAAACAGGAGTAACCATCGACAAATTCTCCCATGATGAAGGGGTTTATCAACAAGGTATTTTAAAGCTTGATGGTCGGTATAAAATATGAAAGGGTTGGCCAATAGGTAATGTCGATACTTCTGGAGAGCAAAGACCATACCTAGGGCTTCTCATTCAGTGGTCGAGTAGTTCCGTTCAGCTTTATTTAATTTGCGACTGTTGTATACGATAGGGTAATCCATCCCATCATCTCCTGGTTGTGTCAGTATTGCACCTATTTCTATTCCGGATGCATCGATATGCACATGAAATTTGGTTGACCAATTTGGGAATTTGAGTATAGGGGCTTCGACCAGTTTTCTTTTCAATTTGTCAAACGATATTTGGCACTCTTCTGTCCATTTAAACTCTATATCATCCTTTAATAGTTCTTCTAGAGGGTAAGTCATATCGGAATAGTGCCTGATGAATTTCCTATAGTATCCTGTATGGCCCAATAACACTCGAACCTGTTTAGGGTTTATTGGGGGCTTCAGGTCGAGGATGATTTTAATTTTAGCAAAGTCGACCTTGATCCCTTCCTTACAGACAATATGTCTGAGGAGTATGCCTATGGGTGTCATAAAGATACATTTCTTAATATTCAGGGAAATTTGTATCTATCGACACCTTTCCAGCATAAGCCTGAGCCATGTGCAGTGATCCTTCAGGGTGGAGTAGATTGTCCAGTTATCAAAGTATACTGCCATGGTTTTATAGATATATTCTTGGAATGTTTTGACAACAATTCGAGAGAATACTGCCAGTGCATTCTTCAACCCAAAGGGCATAACTCTGTAGGCAAAGGACCCAAATTCACATACAAAGGTTGTTTTCTTCTGATCCTCTTTTGCTATGGGTACTTGATTGTGGCCTGAAAATCCATCTGTAAAGGAGTAACATTCATGTCCTGCAACTTCATTCAAGATTTCATCAGCATAGGGTGTGGGGAATGGATCTGTGAGTGTGACTTTATTGAGCTCCCTAAAGTCGACACAAATTCTTAACCTGGTCGGATCATGTTTCTTAGGCTGAACGACCATGGGGCTTGCCCATTCTGACTGGTCTATAGGGTAGATGATCCCTGCTGCTAACATGTTGTCTATTTCCTTCTTAACTATCTCCTTATACTTGTGAGCTAATTTATAAGGTCTTTTCTTGACAGGTCGGACATCAGGTTTTGTATCTATTTTCATTTCACCCATTTCCTGAACTAACCCTTTGAGGTCTTGATAATCTCTGGCAAATACATCCTGGAATTCTTTAAGTAAGGTCACTATTTCGGCGGTCTGTTGTTCACTCCAATAGTCACCAATCTTTGCGATTTTGGGATGGTAATCATTTGAAATGTCGACCTCCTTATTTTTCACCTTTGCATCTAACCACTCCGGTGCTTGTGCTTCGTTGATCGGTCGACTTCCTTCTGTGAATTGTGAAAACGTAGCAGGGAAGTCGGCTGCAGTAATTCTGTCGATGTCTAGTTTGTCGTTGGTCGCGAACCTTAGAATTGAATAGATAGGTTTTGTAGTTTCAGCGTGGTTGGATTTCCACCTGAAGCTCTTGCCTTCTGTTTGTTCATTTTCTAACTGTAACCGGGTCGACTCGACTTTTGATCCGGTGTGGATGATGTTACAGTTCTGGATCTGGCGATGGTTTTGATAGGGTAGTTTTTCAGTCGGGTGAAGAAAGTGTTGGATTTGTGTTGCTGGCGCGGCTAAGTGTTAATTTTGAGGTTCGAACTTAAAGTCTTTAATGAAATTTTCCTTTAGTTCATGCCAGAAGAAGGTTTCTCCCCTAGCTTCTTCCATCTTATACCACTTACTAGGTAAGTCGTCGAGGGTTGATGGGAACAACTGTGGCTAGGCTCTTTCATCCTTATGTCCAAGTCTTCTCCACTCTTTTTCACAAGTCCTAATGTGGTCTTCTGGGTTTTGGCCCTGTGTGAAGATAGGGATTTGGGCTTCCTCTGTTAACTTTTTCCCTTCAAACCATTTGAGAAAGTAAGTTGAAGCAGTGGTCCAGGTCTGTAGTTTTGACTGATGGGTATCCCACCATCTAGCGGCTTGACCTGTGAATGTTTCCACTAAAATTTGAAGTTGGCCATGTTCTCCAATGTTTTTAGATACTTGCTCGACATGTAGGACTGGGGATTCCCTTTCCTTACACGTTGGTCGGTTGTAAGGTAGGGCGTTCTCTGAGTTTCTTTTCAAAGAGCTTAGGGATAATGGAGACTACAAAGCACTGTCGGGTGGGTTTTTTCTGTACTTTTTTTATAGTCCAGCACCCTCTTACTTGTGTTTCATAATTTTCCATCTCCCAGTCATATAATTCAGCATCTGAATTATAGCCAACTAAGTCTGGGTTACCTAAGTAAATTTCCCCTTGGGCGTTTGGTTCTGTATAGTCCAAATTGTTGTGGATCTAGTAGAGTTGTCTAACATCTACTTCCTCGTCAATTGGTTCAGTCCAAGGTTTTCCTTGGGAAGGATTAATGGGTACAATGACCTTGTGACCATTCCCTTTAAGTTTGATTATTTCCTTGTCTAGGGATATAGATGCTTTCATCTTTCATCCCCAAGGGCGACCTACTAGGGCTGGGAAAGAGCTAGAACCTTCCTTCGGGTCGATAATTTCAAAATCAACCTTGGTCGAGATTCCCTTAATGGTTGTGTCGACATCTCTCCAAACCCCAATGGGTTCAATGAGACCTTGGTCGGCTAGTTTTAGATAAATTCCTGACTCATAGAGTCGAGGTTTACCCATCTGTTCCCATGTATTCCTGGTCATAATATTTACTTGCGACCCGAAATCGAGCACTACCTGTTGGACCTGGTATCCTTCGATTTTCAGGTCGACAAGTGGGTCGACATCATTTTTATCCTTTTGGTTTAAGCTACAAATGTTTTTAGTTTGTTTTTCCCCTTTGGTGTCTTTTAGTGTGTGCAATAAGTCAATGAATTGGGCAACTGAGTTGTCTGTTTGGATGAGATGAGTTAATTGTTGTGCCATGCTAAGTCGACTGGTAAGACTGTCTTCTTGCTGTGCAATGTCTTGAAAGATATGTGTGGCGTCTTGATAAGTTTTTTTTTCTTTCAGAGGATCCGGATAACCCTTTGTGTTTTTAATTCTACTAATTTGGGGGTTATCAGGCCCTGTTTTTGTGCCTTGACGAGTGACAATATACAGATTTTTAGTAGTTAATATATCATGCTTTTGCACACAAGACAAGACATTAACATTCTTCTTATTATTGATCTTTTCTAACATGGTAGCACAATCCTCCAAAGAGTGATCACCTACTCCGCAATGCATACAGAATTTAAGGTCAGTTCTATCCTTGTACGGACAGTCTGCACATCTGTGCCCTTCTTTATAGCAGATGAAGCATTGTGTGGGTCGACGAGTTCGTATATCGCGATTCCCGAAGAATCGACCTCTTCCTTCATATCTCTGTCGTCGATTGTTGTACCGACGTTCATATCGTCGGCCGTCATGTCCTTGCCCGTTCTGGTTGTTGGTATTATTTTTCTCATTGCTCTGTGCCACTACATTCGTCTGGTAGATAGCCTGATAGTTCTGTCTGTTTTTCAGGTTTAGTTGACAGTCGACCGTATTGTGACTCTTTGTCTCATAGATTGCACACCAGGAAGCTTTGGCATTCTTCATGTTGAATGGAAACTCTTTCGTAGAATGCTCACCGTGCTCCTGGAAAATGTCACAAAATACTTTGGTTTGCACCAATCGGACGTCTTGTCGGTTGTATTCAGATCAACAATTATCTTTCGAATGTCCGGCCGTCGAACATTTCGTACACCATATTTCTTGATTTTTGAGGGACAATTCTTTCAAGGACTTCTGTACACTTTCCAGCTGTTCTTCTATCCTGTGGTCTGTCGGATAGGTAGGTATATCTTCGTCCATTTCCACCTGCAGAGCTTTAGTCAGCGCATCTTCATAGGTCTTAAAGGTTTCTAGACTGATGTGTTGGTGAATTTTTTGTGATAAGCCTGCAAGAAACCATTGAATTAGCAATTGTTCATCAATAACATAATCTAATTGACTCAATAGGTCTTTCCAGTGTTTGTCATAATCGCGGACAGTTTCCCCTGGCTTTTGCTGCGTTGTCTTGAGCTTTTTGGCGGCCAGGTGCTTAGCGTCTGGGGTCTTGAAAAAGGATAAGAACTGTGCTTTAATTTCAGCTTTCGTTGCTCTATGTTGCCTTTCTAAAAATTTCATGTACCAGGTCAAAGCCCTTTTATGTAAGGCTCCTGCGAACTGAGCCATCTGTCTGTCTTCATCCTTCACCTGTTTTGCATCCTAGATGGACTCACAGACAAACCAATGCCATCTGGGGTCTTCATCCCCCTTGTATAGAGGAATGTGGGCAGTTCCGTGACCCATGTCTGAGTCGATGTCACTGCTATCCGACGACGGCGGGGGTGGGGGTGTGGGTGGTGGTGAAAGAGGTGGGGTCGTTGATATAGTCGAGCCTGAAGAGTTTTGGTCGACGGAACTTGTACCTCCGTCGATGGTTGATTTTGCGTCGTACAGTGTATTGTTGTGGATTTGTATTGTCGATGGTCCACTGGAACTTTGCGAGCTCAGGTCTGACTCTTTGATTTCTTCAAAAGCTGTATGTGGCAGGGGGGTGGCTCCTTCATGTGTCGGTAAGAGAAAGTGGATACTCCGAAAGGATGGTGCCATTTGAAAGGTCACCCAATTCCCTTCAAGCGGTCGGCATATAACAAGATGTTAGCCCGGGAATGGTTCGTCACCTAGTCGGCTCCAAATAGTAATGTCACCAGCTCGCAGTCGGAGGTCGTCTTCAATAATAGTCTGTATTGTGGTACGTGGATTTACTGGGGAAAGGGTTACTCCTTGGTTGGGGACAGTTATTTGGAGAGCTTCAGGCTGCTCTATCCACACTTCGTCTTCTTTATGGGCCGCCTCCTCTTCTACGCCCTCTCCGTGTCGGTCATGACCCGACTCTGGCGGAATCTCGTCCCGGTCGGTCTCCCTAGGGTTTTGTCTTTGCTGCAGCTCTACTGCTCATTCTCATCTAGCTTCTCTTCGCTGCTATCTTTCATCCCTTTCGATTTTCTTAATGTCCGACATACTGTCCTACAATACTATACCGTCGATTTCCCTTCGGTCGACTTTTCATTACTGGTGCCACCTATCGGCTTCTAGGTCGACCTGGATCCACTATACTCTACCTTCGACACATGACCAGCCACCCCCCCATAGCCTACCCGACGCTTTTTAGAAAGCCCGGATAGTTCGAATCACTTGCTCAGGAAGTATTCCCACTCCCTTTCTGCAATAAAATTCTCCCACTTCTTCTGCTTTTCCGCCCAGTTGGTGTTTGGTGGCTGTTCGCACAGTGGTGGTCTAGGTTCAACAATGTGACCTGCTCCTTTCTCTATCAGGAATTTGAACAGCAAGGTCGGTAAGGTGCACAATAATTGGTCGGTGAACTCCGTGTAAAATTGTGCTTTGACAGTCTCCACTGACGTCCTGTCTTCGATCGCTCGCTCCTCACAGAATTCGTCGGCGATTTTCTCAAACCACTCTGACAGATTTGTTCGTCCTCCTCAGAATAGTTTATCTAGCAACTGCTGTTCTTTAGTCGCGTCCGTTCTTCTCATCCAAAAGCTACTTCAACAATTGTGGCACTGATTCGACAAACTTCTCATGCGTCTCGGTGAAAAATCTTGCCTTAGCTTCAGCGACTGTTAATCTGTTTCATCGTGTGTAATTTTGCAAGTAGTTTGCAACTTTACGGTTCCACCAGTCCTTGATCTCCTGCTCTGGTATCATATGTGAGCATATATCTTAGGCATGTACTACCGGCAACGGAACCAATGTTGTAATCTCACAGATCACATAAGGTTACCAATAATACATACTAAAACATACATAAATATAAACAGAGACAAGAGATAAGAACAGATAGAAAGGAACAGATTATATTATCACAATGAGTTCATACAAGGCACAGAACTGAACTGAGTTCTTTGCTTGGCTCAATAGCCTAATATATACAATTTGGAAACAGTTACAACATAACTACCTGTCGGTTCGGTGAACCGACACGACTGTTAGTTAGCCGACTTAATTAACTAGTTTAGTCGGCCATCCAACTTGGTCGGACCATCGACTTAGTCGCTTGATCGACTAAGTCGGTCTTCGTTCAAGTCGACTTCGTCGACTTGCTCCTTCTACATGTACAATAGAGAAATTTCCTTTTTCTTCTTCTGATTTTTATTTTTATGAGCCACAGTCATCATGGTAAGTCTTCAATCGGCTTCCATTTATCATTCATGTGACCAGTGTCCCATCTAGCTTATGCAATTTCACTTTTCCTGCATCAGTGATGTGTGCAATCACATATGGCCCTAGCCAATGCATCTTCAATTTTCCTAGATGATTCAAAAAATTTATATCGAATAGCAACACAAGTCCTTCGAATTCAAAATGCTTAGTTTTGATATGGATATCATGCCATGCTTTATGCCTTTTCTTCTCTATGTTTTGATGGAATCCTGCGACGAAGCTTTCTTCCTCCATTTGCACAAAATGTGGTAGTCTCTGCTCAACAGCATCCACATCTGTCATTTTCGTTAGTGCAACAATCCTTAATATCGGCACAATATATTCCATCAGCATAATAGCTTCTTGTCCATACACCAGTCTAAATGGAGTGTGCCCTATCAATCGCTTACAAGTTGTGTGGTACGCCGATAGCATAGCTGAAATTTTTTTATCCCAATCATCTCTGCGTGCATTGTATACTTTGGTTAATGCATTTTCTAGAATCTTGTTGAATGCTTCAACCATTCCATTCTCCTGGGGATGGTAGGGTGTCATTTTCCTATGCTGAATCTAGAACTCTGCAGTAATCTCATCAATCATTTTGTTAAAAAAATGTGTACCTCGATCACTTAGAAGAATTTTTGGGAAGCCGAATATGGTCACCACATTTTCAAATAAAAACTTCACCGCACAATCTTTAACAGGTGCGGCTTCATCCCATTTGGTTAAGTAGTCTGTCACTGTGATAATATAGCGTGTGCCAGTCCTTTTCCATAGCAAACTGATAGGCCAACAAAATCAACAGCCCATTTATCAAATGCTTGAAGGGTTATATGTGGCGCTAATGGAATCTCGTCGAGTCTCAACGGTTTTACTGTTCTATGGAAAACATCGCAGTGTCAGCAAAAGCTCTTAGTATACATATGTATGGTCGACACGGTTTCCTTTCTATCATAGTGTCCTCCTGCAACACCAACATGGGATTCACTCATTATCCACTGTCGTTCATAGTCGAAAACACATTGCCGCAATATTTCATCAGAGCCCGTCATGTATAGTTGTCCTAAGATCAACGCATAATCAGCGGATTTGATGAGCAATTGTTTCTTCTATGCAGTAATGAATCCTTCAAGCACATAACCTGTACTCAAAATATGAATGATAGCCTCAAACTTTTTATCAACTACAGTGACTGCAAATAATTTCCCACCGAGAAAGTTATCCTCCAGGATGGTTGGTTCTTCACCACTTTCTATCCTCAACAAGTGAGTTAGGTCCCACATTTAGTCGACCAAGTTTAACAATGACTTCAAAATCAAATTCTTGAAACAGGAGGATCCATCGACAAATCTTCCCCCCCAACACT
Organism: Pseudotsuga menziesii; assembly: GCA_001517045.1. NCBI lineage: Eukaryota > Viridiplantae > Streptophyta > Pinopsida > Pinales > Pinaceae > Pseudotsuga > Pseudotsuga menziesii. The sequence goes on along the minus strand of LPNX010673768.1, from coordinate 250,085 downwards.
GGCTTGTTTACCAAGTATTTTAATGCCAAATGATCAGTGTACATTTTAAAATGTCCACCCAACAAATAGTGTTGGAAATTCTATAGCACATGTACCATGGCGATTCCCTCTCTTTCTATCCTTGTGTAGTTTTTCTCTGTCATCGACAGTTTTCTACTGGAAAAATAGATAGGGTGGTCAAGCATGCCCTCACCCGATTGTGTCAGTACTATGTCGAGTGCAACAGACGACGCATCGACATGAACATGGAACTGTTTCTTCTAGTCGGGAAATACCGGTATTGGTGTGGTGGCCATCTTGCTCTTTAACTTGTCTACACTTTCCTAACAAGCTTTTGTCCAGTGGAACTCTACATCTTTTTTCAAAAGTTTCGCCATAGGTGCAATTATCTTTGCATATCCTTTGATGAACTTTTTGTAATAGCATCTATGTCCTAGCACTAATCTGAGTTGCATCACTGATGTAGGTGGTCGAAAGTCAAGGATAATCACAACTTTCGTTGGGTCAACCAAAATTTCGTCATGACATATGACATGTCCTAGAAATACACTAAATGGTGCACAAAAAATACATTTCTTAGAATTAAGTGGGATTTGATACTAGCGATAGTGTTCCAGCATCATGCACAGACTCTCAATATGGTCTCTTACTAGACCAAAGATAGACCAATCATCAAAGTGAACTTCAATAAATTTATGTATAAAATATTTAAAAGCATAAACTACTATTCTTGAAAAAATAGCAGGACCATTCTTGAGTCCTAAGGGCATTACCGTATACTGATAGCATCCCCATTCTGTGATGAAGATCATTTTGTGTCAATCCTCCTTCACTATTCTGACTTGGTGATAGCCAAAAAATCCATCGGTGGATGAATACATCTCCTTCCCTCTGACGCTTTCAATTACTTCATCTATGAATGGTGTTGGGAATCGATCATGCAAGCATGCATCATTCAACTTCCTCAGGTCGACGCAGATATGGAATTCACCTGTTGTCTTTTTATCCTAAATGATTATAGGGTTGATCCATTATGATTCTTCGACAGGTTCAATGTTTCCTGCATCGAGCATGCGGTCCAACTCATCTTTCACCTTCTCTTTATACCTTGGATTCAACCTATATGATCGCTGCTTAACTGGATTTGCATATGGTTTCAAGGGTATTTTCATCTCCCCCAGATATCATTTTATTCCCTTCATCTATGAGAAGTTGGTAGGCAATAGATCCTTAAATTCATGTAGCAATTCTGTGATCTTTTCGACCGTCTCATCATCCCAATAATCTCCTATATTGGAGAACTTCACGTTTTCTAGTGAATGAATGTTAACTTTCTTTATTTTTAGCAGCTTCACAAACTGTTTGCTCAAAATACCACTTCCTTCCACCTCGCGCGTACGCTCTGATTATGGTATGTTAATGTTGGTAGAATCATCATCTGGTTCTCCAAACATATTGTAACAATCCATCCATTTCTAGGTGGTCATGCTACGCTGGTGGGAATTCACCACTTCAACGGGGATTTCAACAAATATTTTCTCCTTTATCGTTTGAAGTGCATCATCGATTGTCGGCTGCTCGTCAACAAATGCAAAAATGTGTACAAATTGTTTAACCACCTCGTCCCAATCTTGAGTTTTTTGTCACAACTCCATGGATGTATACCAGCTCCTAGGTGTCATTTCTAATGTGTGTATGAAATGATGGACCCATTCTTGTCGCGGGTATTCTGCAAATGTCGTGTGACACTGATTAAGGTGTTCAACAAGGTTCGATAGCCCTGTGTACTTCTAATTCAAAACTGTGACTTCTTCGTCGAATCTGACTTTCAGCAATCTTCTTCATTATGTCCATTCAAATATGGATTGCTTATGCATACCCCACCATCTAGCAGGCATAGCCTTGAATACATAGTCTAACATAGACAAGCGCTGCGGGTTTGTTACAAATCCTTCAAACTCACTTAGAAAGGTCACAAGGTTATGAAATCTCTCATATGTGGGTAAATCCCTCGATTGATTCTCCACCCATCGCACATACCTTGTAACTCTAGAGCTTCTCGTCAAAGAGACCTCATGCAGTCTATTTTTCCAATTTTCCAATGCCTCTCCTGAATCTGATGTGCATGATCTAGTACTCCTCCAACTCAAGTTCCCATCTGCTATAGGATGTATGTAATCATCTTTTAAGGTAGTGACATTATAGATTTGGTCCAAATAATCACCCTTCCCTTCACTATAGACTGGTTCAACATATCGTTGTCCTTCCAGTGGATCAATGGGTGACACTACCCTCATCTCATCATCCTCGAATGAGAGGATTATTTTCTTAAAATTTATGATCATCTGATTGTTTATTTCCCAATCTATCCACAGAAGTGTGGGATGTGGGCTTGTATCATCGACAATGTTGATAACTTCAAAATCTGCAAACGTGTGCAATCCCTCAGTGTAGAGAGTTTTGAATTTCTTTTTAACATGGTTAACTCTTTTTTCGAGTTGCAATGAGGTTTCTTCTATAAGCGCTTGCAATTATATGACAACATCTTTATCATGGATCAGTGCTAAGAAACTTGACATAAATGACTTGAGCTTACTAACCTTGTTTGGAGCCTTCTTTCGGAATATTTTTTGGAAATGTTTAGGCATTTCCTTGACTTTGGCTGAGGTCCATGGTTGTTCTGGATCTACAAAATTCGGTCGCACGTCCAAGAATACTTGCTTCTTTTTTTCAACGTTGAATGGTACTTTCTTCTGCGTTGCAGGTTGCACCTGCAGATGTTCCTACGATGTATTCTAATTGGCTCCAGTCGCAACACCTCCTCGTGTTATGATAGCAACACTTGGTTCTCTTGGCTCAGCAGCAATCATTTAGACATTTAGATTAGGATTTGGATTTGGATTCTATGCGGGGTTAGGAACTCTAGCGGCCTGATATTTCCACTTTGCAATCAACTGGGGACATTGTTCCACATTATGGTCCTACACTTTGCAATATGAACACATCTTTGTAGGCTTCCAGAAATATCTAGCATAATTTTCTGGTTGTCCACAATTATAGCATACAACTTGACCTCTTCCTCTGCCAAATCCTCCTCCTCCTCTACCTCTGAAATTTCCACCGCCTCCCCTTCCTTGAGGGTGTGGTTGCTACGATGGATACTAATTCGACGGGTATTGAGGCTGATACTAATTCTAATATTGATTTTGTGGGAAATGTGTAGGCTGGTAGTGCGATTGCGGTTTTTCATCCTGAACCTTCCCATCATTTTTCATTAAGTAGGTGTCTACTATCTTATCCTTCAAGAAATGATATGCTATGCAATCCTTCTCACTGTGTCCTACCGACTTACAAAATTTATAGAAAAGGTTGGCCAGGGTACTTACAATCTTCTACAAGTATAGACATTCCTCATCGTGATGCCCTCTAGTCTGGCATAATCGACACCAAGGTAGTCCTTGATTACTCAATGAATTAGGTGCACCCGACGAGATATAGTTGGTGTACGATGGACAATTAGCCTTGGTGTGTCCATCCATTCGACATATTGTGCACCATAAGTCCTCTTGGGCTTCTTTTCCCTTCTTGATGTTCTGAAGCTGTACCATTAGATTAGCCAACTGCAACTGAATATGCATCATTCCTATGCCACCATCTCTGATCGGCAAGGATTCCAGCTTCATCACTATTTCTAGCGCTTCCGTCTGTGACATAATCTTCTGTTACATAAATGGCCCTCTGATGTGTGCTAATAGTGCAGCAATAAACCACTCCTTATGTTGTACATCTGACATTTGGAAACTAACTTTGGCCATCAAGGTTTTAAACTACTAATCGAAATCCCATAGGGGTTCTGTCAGTAACTGATTTATCTCCTTGATCTCGGTGATACACTGAAACTTAGACTTAGGTTTTCTAAACTCACAAATCATCACGAGTCAGATCTCATCCAGGGTCTTCTGTGGGTTTCCTACTGGTACTATGCAAAACTTCATAAACTAGTCCAGCACATGACCCCGTAGAGTCGTGATCATCTACGCTTTCCTTATGTCCACATTATGCACTTGGCGAACCATCCAAACAGCTTCGCAAAGGAACCAATGTTCCTCTAGATCTTCTCCTCCATTCCCATTAAATATAGGTAATCTAATATCATGACTAGCCATTGATTCGGTGTCTGGGATGTTTAATGGGATATTGGTGAAGGTGGACTTCCTTTCACCCTAGTCGTGGCACTAGTATTATTAGTATTGACAGTTCTTTCAGGAGATGAGGTTTTAGACCTTACCTTTGGTGATGCTCCTGGTGTGGTGTAGCGATGTTCTAATTTTGGTGTCTCCACAAATTCTTTATATTCTTCTACTTTAGAAATTGGGCTATAATATTCCTCTTTGTCACAAGAGTCTTCTTCTAGTTGTGACTCAACTTCATACTCTCTTTCTTCAAACAGACTAGGAGTCCGTCTTCCTCCTAGTGTCTATATTCTCTTTCCTAGTCGAAATCATCTTCCACTTCTTAAAAATCCAGCTCCTAGTTCAGGTTTTTTACTTCCTGGGAACATCTCAACTCACCATTTCCCATTTTCTTTACAGGTTGTCTATGACATATCCTTCCTCCGGATATGCGACTCAACTGCTCAACTACAAAATTCTCTTCTCATAGACAAGCATCTTTATCCATGTATTTATAGATAACAAGTACCTCCTTCGGGGTCCTTGGAAAAAATTTCTTTTAGCCTCACTATATGAGGTTATCATCTCGACCACAAACTCGGTAATATATCCTTGCAAAATACTATCGACCCAAAAATCAATAGCTCTAGAGATGGGGTCACTTACACTGATTAACTTGTGGACCAACTAAGCACTCCACTCGACTTCTTCTCTTCTCTGAAAGTTTGTCTGCCAAGTTGCCAATATTGACAACCACTCATGTAGCACAATAGGAAACTCTACAAAGAATATTTCATGAATATTTGTGTACAGGTATCAGTCCAACTAGTTTTATGTGCTCAACTACGATCTTGCGCTCTCTTCTTGTGCAAATGCTAATGTCTTAGACTCCCACCAATCCTCGATTTCCTTCATTTTTGGATGCCACCACATTTCCCTCAACTCAAATGATTAAAGGTCGGGGCAAAAAAACCATTTGTTGGCTAACTTTTCCCCACTCTCGCAACCCAAGTTCAACAAACCCACAAGACGAACAAAACACCCAAACACATTAGCCCGATAGAGCAAGCTCAATAGAAAAAACCTGCAGGGAAAGCACAGTATCACCTGATATATCTTAATGTGTAACTTCCAGAACCATGTTTTCGCAGTCAGCGAGGGATTACAATCCCCTGGTGCGCAACCAAGGAGCTCGACAAAGTCGGAAGGTTGGAGTCTTTTTACTAACTCGACAGTAGCGCAATAGTGTGACACAACCAACATGCGACACAGACTTTACCTTAACAACTTAGCATCTGGCGCAACAGTGCAGCGCAGATGCTTCCTTAACAACAAAGGACAATTTCGTGACAGTATTACAACTTAACAGTAAATGAACATGAAATAATATACAATGCTTCGACAATGCTTTAGTCATTCATTCATTCAACTAATTTTATCAATATTGCGACATTCATTTAAAAAATAAGTATAAATAAAGAAACATAACCAATAACTAATCACAACCATTCAACAAGCACATTCATTCGACACAAGAGGTAACATCGAAACCCAACCCAAAAAAACCACCAAGGTGCTCTTCATCTGGCATGAGAAATATATGGCACCTTACAGCATGCGACTTGCAGACTGTTTTGAAATATGTATTTTTAGCTCAAACTCTTTCTTGATCTCCTGCTCTCTATTTTATTATGCTTTCTTCTACTCCTATTGATCTGCACACAGCCTGGATCGACTCTTCTAATCTACTGTGTGCACACTCAACCACAAAATGACTCTTACAAAACCGGTCTGCACACATAGTTGCAAATCCATGGCTCAACATCCTTCTACTACTATCAAACTTATCTTTGATTCCTTCAAGTATTTCCTAACTCTCCTAACAAAACCCTTATATAGAGCGTGTTCTTCATACATATAGTTTCTACTAGACTGCGCAGGTTCGACTCAGTATAACACATTTATTACAGTCATAAATAGCCACAAAAATGTCTTTCATTACATTTATCACAAGCCATAACTAGCCGTAGAAACATATTTCAGTTCATTTGTATAGTTCATAACTAGCCGCAAAAACCATCCTTCAGTCTTCCACCGATTTGAGCACCTATGGTATTCCTGACATGTCGATTTCTAGTCTTTACTCTTCTACCTGCCCGCAGATTCTCTTTTCCTTTGTCGCGCTACTCCTCGTCAGAGGTTTCTTTCCACTGCACTTCCTTTCCTTCCTTACCTCTTCCTTCTTGTCATGTGCCTATTTTTCCTTCCTTGCACTTGTGCTTCTGCTTCTTCCTTGTGCTATTTCCTATCCCAACACCTCTACTGACACTCCTCGGCCTTTACAATGCGCTATTTTAACTCCTTCAGCTCCGCAAACTTGGTGATATAAATAACTGGTGGCAGCTCTTTTAGCGACGCCTTCAGTGTTGTCATATGCCCCTCTTCCTCCTACAACTGCATGGTCAGTTACTCTAATTTCTCATCCTAGGCTACACTTCCCCAAAATTGCGTAGTTTCCTCAGTTACTTTCTTTGCTTCCTACTCCATCTCCTCTAGTTGTGTCGCCATGTCCTCCATGGAAATTTTCCTCTCTATTACCTGTTCCGGTGGTGTTTTGGGATGGACTATTACTTGTAAGTCTGCATTATCGCTCTGCAACTGCGCAATAACTTCCCCAACCCTTACTTATTTTGCCACCGCATCGAGTTTCATCGTGATCTCATATACATGCCGATAGGAATTAGAAACTGCCTCTTCCAACCGCACTCTATTATCCCATAGATGTTCTTTCTCAACCACCAGTTGATCCTTCTCCTTCTTCAACTCTTCAATTTCCTTAGCATTCTCCATGATTATTCTCTCTTGTTCCTTCTTCAATTCTTCAACCTCTTTCTACGCTTCTGTCTTTTTCTCCTACGATCGAAAGAAATAACCGTTGATACTATGTTCTCTGTCTGCTAACTCCTAATTGGCGACCCTATGCATATGCACCAACGTCTGTGTGGAAAGATCATTGAAGTTTATGGACAAATCTTGTAGCTGTTGTATGGAGGCATTAATATCCTCACTATTTGTCTCAATCGCATGCGCCATAATTTGCACATTCTAAATTCGTGTCCCAGTGTTGAACGAGCCGAATTCCTGCATAGTAGTTGCCTCTAGTTCCTTCTTCAATACTGCATCAACTAATTATTCAATGTGAGTTTTTACCTCGCTGAATCCTTCTGTTGCTTGCTTCTTCATCTCTTCGGCTACCACATCCATTGCGGTTTTAATTTCCTTAATGAGCCAGTTCAACTGTGCCTCCATCCCGGGGGTTGCGCTACATGTCGCACCCTACTCCTATCACTTCTTCATCCTTGATTATTTAAATGCATGCTTGGCTTCTGAGTCAAATCTATCTGTGATAACTCTTCATTGGAATCATGGTGACTATGCTAGTCAGGATCAGGTACTGGATCAACTAGTGTATCTGCAGGTGGACCTGTCGACACTTCTTCTAGGATGACCGATTTTCTCCATGTTGTGGGCCAATCATTGACAATTGTCTCCAACTCTGCATCAAATAACTTGTATGGTGTCAGAAACCATTGCTTCTCTTGGTGACATTGCTCCTTCACATGAATGGTGTGTGGGCCAATCGCGAACCATGAAACCCATTGGAACTTCATCGTAGCCTCCTCGAACAATCGCGGAACTTTCAAAGTTGTATGCTGCAGTGATTCCCAATAGATCCAGAACTGAACTATGGATTCCTTAAGTTGGTCAACTTCCTTAACCCACCCGAGGTTCTGGTAGTGTGCGCCCTTGCAAAAATTTACTGCATCCACATTCATCCCTTGGTAATATTCTGGCTCCATCCAAGCCACGAGTGCAATTAAGAGCAATAACCAACTATATGTAAATGGGCTCTACCCCACCTAAACTACATTTGCATCCTCCATCAACTGGTTCATTAAAAATAACGACCAGTTTATCTATACGCCTTGTGCACACTGCACCACGCATCCAATAACCCCTGAATTGCACTTATTTGGTCTGCTCCTCCTCACTATCTTACTGGCCAAAATTCATGCTCCAATACAGACAGTTGGATGATTGATTTTTTTGATGCGGTATGCCCGTCCATCCCATTGCAAACCATATCTCTTCTTTAGCTTTATCGCGATCCTCTTGTCGTTATCCCTTCCTCTAAAATACTGTGAGAGGCAGGCCCATCCTTAGGTAGCCTCGTGATCTCAAAAATAAGTGCTATCGTGACTACAACCATTTTTTCCAGCCACAAAATACTACCGTGGAAGTAGGACAAGAGCTACTTCGTGCATGCATTTGCTTTATTCAACTTCCCGAAGTGCGGCATGTTGATCAATCCCAACAGTCCTTCTATGTCCAAGCCTCATGTCCATGCCACATGCTAAGTCCTATGGAATGCATAATATCAAGTCACCTCCTACTGCTACCATAGGTACATAGGGAGCCTCCATGATATCCATCAATGCAAGCATGTCATTATCATCATACTTCATTCCCATCAGTGGGGGAATGATATCTGTGGTACATGCCATACCCTGCGGAATCGTTGGCATCTTCACTAGGCATTTCTGGTTCTTGGTCATCTTCCTTGGCTTTGAATCGAGTCATGTGGAAGGCACATAACTAGGGATGTTCACAGAAAACACTCATTCCCAGGCTGATGATTCCATAGCCCCTGAAGTTGATGGACCCGACTACGTAGTTGCCTCCTCTTGTGCAATCACAGACGTTCTAGTATGCCACTTCTTCAGAACTAGGGACGCGGTCCATTGCGCCCCTCTCTTCTTCTTCGGAACAAAGGAAGATCCCACCTACAAAATTGCAACTTCCTCCTCAATAGTGACCCTAATGGCAGTGAATCCCTCTCACTAGAAATTTCAACCATGACTTGCTCATGTTGCATGCCCCACAATGTTCATTGGGCACTCAACCTAACTTCACTCTGCAACTCACCCAATCACTACAACTTGACTCAGTGAAACAAATCACGACTCTTCTACAATAATTCCATAATTCAATCTTCACACAATGGTGAATGTCGACCACATTCGACCATTTCTTATAGTGCCGATCCAATCGCACCTCCATCATGACCAAATCAACTTTAATCATTTCGACCAAATCATGCATTAATCACCTAAATCCTCTGGCGATCCGGTCAATCCAACGGTTGCATCGACCATAAATATGGGCCGGTTCAACAAGCGTCACCAGTTAACTACTTTAATGGTCTTCATTTATTACTGATTTGACTATGTCATAGCCCTGCAGCTGTCATGGCATGGATTCCTAACTACGATACCAAATCCTCTGCTTGCGCATCCACTTCGTCCCGGTGTGCCATCCTCCCAACTATGCATAAACAAAAAGATTCTCTATTTTTTTCATCGCGCAATGCCTCATGCATCACGTGGTTTCGGGCCCGTCCTGTAGGACTTCATCCTGCTACCATTTACTAACTTTTGCAACATCGCTCCCTCTAACTGCTATAGTTGTATTGCACCTTCTGAAGTAATGGAATTAATGAGATATGGACCTAGCCAATGCATCTTTAACTTACCTGGATGTTTCGCGAACTTGTTTCCATACATCGGGACCAGTTATCCTTACTAAAACTATTTTTTCTTAATATGTCGATCATGCCAATAATTTTGTCGGTCCTTCTCAACGTGCTAGTGAATTCCTATGAAAAATTGGTCTTCCTCGAGCTGCACCAACTACAGCAATCATTCCTCTAACGCTGCTTCATCATCCATGCATGTTGCTACCACTATGCGCAAACTTGGAACAATGTACTCCATAGGAATGACTTCCTCTATCCCATACACGAATTTGAATGGTATCTGTCCTATCAATATTTTACAAGTGGTTCGATAGGGCCCACAAGACTGCTGAAATATTAAAATCCCAGTCATTGTGGCTTATGTTGCACACCTTTGTAAGCGCATTCTCCAACACCTTGTTGAATGCCTCCACTATCCCATTTGCTTTTGGATGATACGGGGTACTCTTCTTATGTTGTATCTGGACCTCCTCTGCCAATGTCTTGACTATGTGATTGATGAAGTGACTCCCCTGGTCACTCATTAGTATCCTTGGGAACCCAAAACAAGTGACAATGTTGTCAAAAAGGAACCTCGTTGTTGTCGCACCAGTGCAATATACAACAGGTGCATCTTTTTCCCATCTAGTCAAATAGTCTGTCACTGTAATTATGTATTGCGCACCGGTTCTCTTTCTAGGTGGTTTGATTGGTCCCACAAAGTCCATGGCCCATTTATCAAATGGTTGCATGTCACCTAAGGTACCAATGTCATCTCATCCCTCCTTGACAGTTTTCCAATTCTCTAACAGAGATCACAATTCCACGCATAATCTGTCGCATCATTATGAAGAGTGGGCCACCAAATCCCTGCATGTATCACCTTCCTAGAAGTAGCGCGACCTCCATAGTGTCCACTGGAAACTCCTCCATGTGCCTCTGCCAATATCTTCCAGTTTTCATGTGGTAAGACACATCATCGTAAGATCTGATCTAGTCCTAGTTTATAGATTTGTATAGCGATCAGCTAGAAATCTGTGACCTTAACAACCAATTGCTTATTCTGACTTGTAGTAAGCTCTTATGGTGTCGTTCCTGTCACCAAGAACTGAATTATTTGTTCATAGTAATCATCAACCATGTCAACTCTGAATAGTTGTGCATCTGGTAACCCATATTCAATGTTTGTTAGTTCCTCACTTGTCTCAATCCAGGATAAATTATCTGGGCTAGCATTCAACTAACCTGGCTTCATAATTATCTAAAAATCAAACTCCTGAAAAAAAGGTAGCTAGTGACATATCTTCCTTTTCAACACAAGATTATTAACCAGATATTTTAAAGCAGAATGGTCCAAGAACATCTTGAAGTGACCGCCCACTAGGTAATGGAAAATTTTCTATAATTCATATACCATTGCCAAACCTTTCCTCTCTGTGGTCGTATAATTTTTCTCCACAGATGACAGCTTCTGACTAGAAAAAGCGATCGGGTGATCAATATCTCCTTCCCCTAGTTGTGTCAGCACCACACCCAGCGTAACTGACGATGCATCCACATGAACATGGAACTCCTTATTCCAATCAATAAAAACTAGTATTGGTGTGAAATCCATCTTAGCCTTTAGTTTCTCAAAACTGTCCTAACATTCTTAACTCTATACAAATATCGCATCATTTTTCAACAACCTCTCCATAGGAGCTGTGATCGCAGCATAACCATGGATGAACTTGCATTAATATCCTGTGTGCCCCAATGTTGCTCTTAGTTGCTCCACATTTGTAGGTGGGGGCAAACTTAAAATCATTGCAATCTTTGTGGGGTCAACTAATAGTCATTGCTTGCAAATAGTGTGACCCAACAACATCCCAAATGGTGCACAAAAAATACACTTCTTTGAGTTCAGCATGATCTGATGTTTTCGACATTGCTCCAACATCAGTCGCAGGTTTTCCAAATGGTTCCTAATCAATCGAAAAACTGTCTAGTCATCCATATAACTTGCAAAAACATTTGAATAAAATCCTTGAATGCGGTGAAAACAACCCGAGAAAATATCCCCGAGGTGTTCTTCATCCCAAAAGGCATCACGGTGTACTGAAAAGAACCCCATTCAGTAACAAATGTTGTCTTGTGGCGATCCTCTTTCGCAATCCTGATCTAGTGATAGCCAGAAAATCCATCCGTGAAGGAATACATTTCTTGATCACCTACTCCTAGCACCTCATCATTAATGGTGTCAGAAATGGATCATGTACACGCGAATCATTCCATTTTCTAAGGTCGACACAAATCCGAACCTCACCTGTTTTCTTATCTTGGACCACCATAGGATTGATCCATTCTGATTCCTCAACCGACTCAATTATTGTAGCCTCTAGCATTCTATCGAGCCCAGCTTTGACCCTTTCCTTGTATCATGGATTCAGGCGATACAACCTCTGCCTTACTAGTTTCGCATCTAGATTCAGCGAAATCTTCATCTCTCCTAAATCTCCTTGTATTCCCTTTATCTCAGAAAAGTTGGTTGGAAACAAATCTTGAGATTCAGGTAACAAATTTGTGATCTTTTCCATGGTCTCTTCATCCCAGTAGTCCCAAACATTCACAAACTTTAGGTTCTCCTTTGTCCCAATCTTAACCTTCCTAATTTTCAATGGCTAATTCATTGGATTGGTCGGTACTTTAGGTGTTGCAACATCCTGACTCCCTTCCATTTCCATAATATTGATTTTCTATGGATCATCACCATCCTATGGTCCTCCAGTTACATTATAACATTCCATCATCGACTACATCTAAAAATGCACATGCGGATCCATGGGTTCTGCGACTGGAACCACCTTCAGAAGAACATCGCGGATGAGCTGCAATGCATTATGAACATCTAGATTGGTGTCCATGAAACTAAAGGTGTGAGTGAAGCAAACCGTTAACTCTTCCCAAGTAGTGCTCTCTACGCAACTCGGCTGATACATACCATGGTCGCAACATCTCATCCAACGTGTGGACAAAGGCATGGACCCACTCATCCTTTGGTCATGATTCCCACCAGGGTAATTTTTAGTGGTGAAATTTTGCCAATTGGCTATTTTTTGGGTTTTTTTCAAAAAATAAATTCGTTATTTGGTATCTAATATCGCCTATATTTACATAAAATATGTTTTTTTATCATAATATTCACCAAACTTTATACATTTTAGTGTTAATTTTATGTTTCATATTTAATATTCGCCTACCTATCTATAAACATATTTTTTCAATTCAAAACAATCGCCTAGAATACTATACTTTACTATAATATTAGAATCCTTAAAAGATACCTTGATGCCCACAAGGCCTGACACTCAATCAGATGATTACCAAGGTTATTCCTCCCATCGTACCTTCCAACATGGTACACTTCTACGTCACCAAAGTGAACTCTCATTAATCTTCGACACTGTGACCATCTAGTGATCGACTTCTTATGGTTCTCCCACCAACATTTTGAGGTAGACTTAAAAGCTTCATCCAATGCCACCAACCATTGTGGTTCTGACACGTTATCTTCAAATTCCAATAGGAATTCAGACAACTCGAGAAGACCTTCATATATTGGTAATTCAACCTTCTCAGTCATGGCTTGGCATAATGACTGCGTAATCAAGCCACACTTCCGAAGTGATACCTCATGTATTCGAATCTGCCAGTTCTCTAAATCATCATCAGAGTCAAAATACATAGAGCTAGATCTATTCCAACCGAGTTCCCCATCGACAGTCAGATGGATCTAATCCTCTGAAATGTTATATGCATGATCCCATCCCTTTACAGCTTCGTCCCTCACTGATTCAACATACCTGCACCGTTTAGTTGGATCCATTAGATCAATAACTCTGATGTCTTGGTTTTCAAATGTCATCACCCACTTCTTAAAATTAGTCACTGCCAAACTATCATTGGCCCATCCAATCCCCAACAATGTGGGATAGGATCCGCCTCCATCGACAGCGTCGATAACATCAAAATCAGCATAATTCTTCATCACTTCAAATTCCATCGTAAGGTGTGGAACTCGCCCAATCGGTGTTACTCTGTCCTTGTTAACTAGTCGTAGTTGTACAGGGGACCAAACCAACTGTGGGGTCCCCATATTTTTCCATGTCTGTCTTGTTAAAATATTGATGTTTGAGCCTAGATTCAAGATGACTGAATCTACCTCGTAGTCTCCAATCTGAATATTCATGCACACTTTTTCATGTCGTTTTCTTATGAAAAGAGTTAACTGTGGACTCTTTCTATCCCCTGGATGGTCAATGCAATGGAATCTCAATCTTGGCAAGATCATCGGGATCTTTTCTCAGTGGTAAACAAATTTCAAATATTTTTTGCAAGGTACTATGCTGTTGCGATGGTCCTTCTATCGAAGTTGAATCAAAAGCAGTGGGCATTTCATAAACATGTAACTTACCAGGATTTCTTCCTATGACATCATGTGCTTCAAAAAATGTGTCTCTCTCAGCATCGATATCAAATTGCACCTTCTTCTTCCTAGCCAACTGAAACTGTGGGTACGGTCCATCTTATCCTGTCGTCGTACCTCCACGAGTAATGAAAACAACATCAACATCTTGCGTTCTTGGTTCTACTAAAATTGTCACAATAGTTGGTCCCTAATTCTGGTTCAATGGTGGATTCATAGGTAAATTCACATTTTGATTTTCATTCTGGTTCTGATTCTGAAGTTGATTCTGGTTCTGCAACTTATTCTGATTCTCCAAAAGGTTCTGGTTATGGCTCTGCAACTACGGAACATTTTATTCTTGCCATCTTGCGATCAGTTGTGGACAATTCTCAATGGTGTGATCGACAATGATACAATATGTATATTTCACTTGTAATTATGGGCAATCTCTCTGATAATGTCCTAATACTCCGCAATTACAACATTGCACTAATCCTCAACCTCATCCTCCTCCTCGACCAAGGCTTCCACCTTGTCCTCCTCGAAATCCTCTATGGAATCCTCCCTGTTGTTGATACTACAGTTGATTGAATTACTGCTGCGGAGGATTCGGTTGCTGCTAAACATACTGTGCTGGTTGAACATATTATGGTTGTTGCGAAGCCATCTACATCTGATTATATTGTGGTTGTGGTACAAACTATTTTTGTAATTGTGGTTACAGTACAAATTGCATCTGTGGTTGCGGCTGCGGTACGAGCTGCGGTTGAGGTGGTGCCTGTACCACCTACAGTTGCAGCTATGGTCACTGTACCATTCGATGGTATTCTCCCTTCACATCGTACATTTCCATTTTTCTTTCCTAGATTAGATAATATGTGCGAAAATCCTTATCTTCATGCCCAATAAACTGGTAGAATGTTAAGTATAAATTTGTCGGCTTCGTGACCATCTTCTGCATATATCCACAATATTCATGTTGGTGCCCGTAAACTTAACAAATGTGGCACCATGGAATACCGCCACAACTCAATGGGTTTGGAGCTCCTGACAATAGGTAGTTTCGGAAATCCAGGAAGTTATCTTTGGTATGTCCACACTTCCTCGTGGTGCTCTTTTCCTTTCTTGATATCTTTCAACTGGAGTGTCAAGTTCTCCAGCTGTGTCTAGATCTGAGTCATGCCGACTACATTCTCACCAACAGTTTAAGCTTCTAACTTCATCACAATATCCATAGCCTCGCTCTGTGTCGCAATCTTCTACTGCATCAACAGTAATCTGATGTGAGACAGTAACGCTGCGATGAACCATTCCTTATGTTGAATATTGCTCATCTTGAAGTTGACTCTTTCCATTAGCATCTTAAACCTTTGATCAAAATCTCAAACAGTCTCATTTGGGTACTGCTTAATCTCTTTTAGTTCTGTGATATATTGTGCTTCTGATTTTGGTTTTCTGAATTCTTTGATCAGTCCTTTCCTAAATTCATCCAATGTTTTCGTTGGAGCCCCCACAGGAACTTGTATAAATTTCATGAACCAATCCAGTGCACAACCCCGAATAGTTGTCTCCAATTGACCTTTCTTGACCTCATCATCCGTATTTGTTTTGACATTCCACACAGCTTCACATAAGAACCAGTATTGCTCAGGATCCTTGGTCTCGTTTCCATGGAATAGAGGTAAATTCGCATCATCGACCTCCATCCTAGGCCTTCTTCTTATAATCTTTGATCCACTATTATTAGAATGTTGTTGACACGTCAGACACAGTGGTTTCAAGCTTGTGTTTCTTCCTGAGTATGGCACAGTGCACGAAGGTGTGAGTACACTGTCGCTCTAGGATGGCCTTTCCTCGGGCTTGGGCGTAGCCTGGTCATCTCCTTTGTCGTTGTAGGGTCATTTTGTTCTATGTGGTCTTCCTTTGTGGCCTTGCGTCTCGGTCGCAGCAGGACTCTCTTCTATCCTCTGCCTCTTCTCTTGCTGAAACCTTGCTCCTCCTCTCGTAAGACCACTTCCTTCCTTGGCTTCCCTCACAGTCTCGTCGTAACTTCCATCCATCTATCCCATATCATTCCATCCAGCCCTTGTCTCCATGATACCCGAAGACTCCGCACACCAGAGTTATACTTATGCAGGTGCATCTTCAATATGTATTTTTCGCATATGAGCATCTTAATGGAAAGTTGCAAAGAAAACATGAACCTACCCCTTGGTACATTGAAAAATTCCCTTTTTGCTTTGCTATAATATTTAGTTGTGTAGACCGTGAACCAGATGATATAGCCTTCCAATATACTATCAAGCCAGACTTAAAAATCTCGTGATGCTCTGTTTTCTACCTCTTGCAACTCCTAGATCAATTCTGGGCTCCAGGATGTTGACTCACCTCCTTGGTAATTTGTCTTGCAATAGGTCATTCACGCCAACCACTCGTACAAGATGATCAAAAATTCAAAGAAAAAGTACTCATGTGGACCGTCTTTCATATACTCTGCCAGCCGCCTATCTATGCTCATTCCAGGGTTATGATTTTCTTTCTCAGCAAATTGTCGTATCTTTTGTTCAAACCAATCTTGGATTTCCAGTCTCGTCGAATGCCACACATGTCCTCCCTCCTCTTTGCACCAAGGTCTTGGCAATGAAACCAGTCGACAGGGGTTCACTCTCTATTGACACCCAAACCACTGTGATCTCCTTGAGCACCAGCCCAGACAGGTTTTACCACGTCTGGAAACAATTGTAGAGTAGATGAAGTCTCACCCGAGATGTTCAAGGGAGAGATGACGGAACCAAGTTTCTACAATATGAAGGAAGACCATGTGTCTCTTTATTAACTTAGTGCAACATTTACTCCACATATCTAACCATTCAACTTATTCATTCCCATAATTATATCATCATTCAACAGATCTAATTATCATACCAGAATCGCAGCAAAACCATCAATGCGCAAACAGATCTAACAATATAACATCATTTAAAGCAGAAAAAACATCACACCATTCACAGATCCATATCGCAGATACACATTGCATTCATATTTGGATCGCAGAAAACAGGAAAAGAAATAACGATTATGCTCAACCTCCGGCATGTCATATTAGTCTTCGCAACAAAATATATATTCTCCAAAATAGTCTTCGACTCACATACACAGATCAAATTCAAAAGTATGCACAAGAAACCCAACCAAAGCAGTGTTTCTAAGAAGTGTCCAAACCTTTCCCAGCCAGACCTAACACTTGCAATTCTACATCTACTTATAGGCTTGTGCCTTTACAATGATGGTCCACTTAACCAACTTTCTAACTACTTCTCAACTGAAACTACAAAATATGACCAAAAATACATAATGCGGTCCACGTTGTGCAACATCTTAGACCTTGCGCAGCATCCACGAAGCTGCATAGCTATATAACCTTAAAACCGCCTGCCAACAATATTCCAACATACCTTTTTAGTTATAAATAGAATAAAAAAAAAGCAAAATTTTCCTTAGAAAATTATGTGTACTCTATTTGACTCTTTAGGTGGTAGGTGGTTTGGATGGTACATAGAAAGTGGTATGGATGGCTTGAGATGAATTTTTTTAAGAACATACAGAGGTTACATGTTGTTGAAAAGTCACTTAAAGTGACTTGCATGGAATCCAAATACTCTATACCTTCATCCTTTAAACGTCTAATTCATCGAATTCAAAGTTATTATATACCTTCAACCTTTGAACCTCAAATGCTTTGATATTGCTTGGTAACAATGACAACTGTGATCTTAGATTCAAGAATAGTGTCTTGACCATATGCCAATCTCATCTTATCAATATCATTACACAAATCACTTCATAATTCAATACAGAATATGATGATAATAAAACAAAAGTCACGGCATTATATCTTTATCTAAATGAAATTTTTATGATTAATTGATTGTGGTGATTTGGCTAAATGTTGTCTATAGTTTCATAAAATCCAAATCCAAGAGTATGGCATGTCGATTATTATAATGTTTTCTTAAATTTCATTGAAGATTGACAAAATTATGTTCTTTCTAAAATATAATTTTTTTTAAACAATTTTCAAAACTATTTGTATAATTACTATTTGTGTGATCATGATGATAATGATGATGATTAACGTCCAATGAGACCAACTTTGGTCTATCGAACCTTAAGAAGGATAATACTTGGTTTACTTTAAAATCTTGTTGATGTGCTCAAAAAACTTTCCAAAAAGCTTTTTAAGCTCACTATATTTTTGCCAAGTTAGGAGGTCATAAAGGTTTGTATTGTAGCAAATACTATGAAACTCGGATCTAATGTGGGTGTAAGCAAGGCACTCTAAGAGAAAGTGATTTTCATCGTCAAAGCTCATAGACTCACACATATGGAAACCCCTTTCCGCCCATGGAGTTTTAGGAATAGACCAATGCCATGTTTTTTTATGGAGTTCATGAGAGTTCGTTCTAATCATGGCTATATTAATTTTCTTTTGTGAGCTAGTTACTACCGAGAGATACTTATGATCTTCCAAGTTAGGATTAATGACCTCCTTATAGTATTTTAATTTTCTCTAAATCGCTAAAATTTCCTCACATTAGATTGCTTTTTTAAAATTATAAGTAATAATATTTTTGTCATTATTAATGTTTTGCAAAATCTCATTTTCATCGATGCCCCAATGGTTTAACCAAGCCATGGTATCTTTACACCAACACTGCTTGAGGTGTAGTTGGTTTTGACTTAAGTTTAAAGTAATTTTGGGAAATCTCTCGTTTCCCATCTTATTTATCTTATAATAATAATATATTTTTAAGGTCACCGCCAAGCGAGACACCAAATGGTGTATGAGACCCCCTTTTTTATAGGACAAGGAACCCCCCTCTATGCAGTGATTTAACTACTACATTCTACAGAAAAGTACATACCCTACCCCTTTGGATTTGAACTTATACATCATGTACCTAGTATAATTATCATAAATATTATATATTCTAACAATAAAAATAAAACTTGATTAGATTAAATTACTTTATAGTGTAAAATTCATTCCTTTGATTTACTTGTATTTTTTTATATACTCCTATATGTTGGGAATTGGGATAGATTGGTGTGGATTAAATGCTAATTAAAACATTTAATCTTGAGGAGGTTTTTTAACTATTTTTTTAAATTAGTTTTACTCTCAATTGGGTTTTTGAAATCCGCGATAAAATTGCAATTTTATAGACTCAGGTTTCTGAGATCTACAAATATTATTCAAATTGCATTTTATTTTAATAAAGACGACATTAAAGATACACAAGTGAATATATTGAATCCTTATAAGGCATAGTTGTATCATATTTGCTTTTATTTATGATTTCTATCACTTGAAGCCTTTTATTTTTGGAATGATGTAATATTTGCTTTCTTTATTTTCTTAAGCTATGTCATTATTATTATGACTTTTATGATTTGACATTAACTTGAGTTTTTTCTTTTATTTCTGTATTTTAATTTATAAGTTGAATTGCAAAACATCATAACAAAAAGTCAAGTATTACCATGTAATAATAATATACAAGCATACCCTCAAAGAGGGGGAAATGAAACATCGAAGAGAACTTCGCTATGTTTCAAAAATGAGAGAAAGTTGTGTGTAGATAATATAAGCTTATGTGATGAAAGAAAGTCTAGGAAGATAAGTGAAAATAAGTACATCAAACTTCTAAATCGCCACATAAGTGAAAATAAGTTTTCTCCAAAAGGATTTTGTACATAAAGTTTTTAAATTTGAAAACATTCAGTGAATAAGTCAATGTTTTTGCCTCAATCCTTTGAATTCCAATGGAATATTACAAAGAAAAAAAGTCCAAAAATCCAAGGGGCATAGTTATAGGAGTTTTCCAAGTTTTAGGTAGCTTTAGAGAACCTCGAAACCCCTGGGTGTGGAGGAACTATACCTTTGAAAATGAGACCTGACCTAGACGTGGAGAGACTATACCTTTGAAATTGAAACTTGAACTATGCGAGACATCAAAATTTATGCACATCATAATTTTCACAAGCGACACCATTTTTCCTGTCGACCATTCACATGGGTCCTCTTATAATCTCATGTATTGAAGATCATTGAATAGCCAAATTAGGTTGATATGTGAAGAAAATATTTTGTTTCAAGTTTTTAATATCCCAAGTCAATCTTCGTATTGAATATTGATATTATATGGTCAGGATTTCCATTAGTAGCTTGTTTCTTAATTTTCATGACGTAATGGATGCAGAAGCCAACCCCCTTCCACGCACATATTGTAGCTCAAGTGGCACACGTTTTGATAGACGTAACAATTCCATTGAAGTTATTTTTACCTTTTCTCTTCACTACATGTAAAGGCAAAGGCATGGTGCCCTTTGCTCCTTGTGGATTNGAGTCGTAAGCTTTGATATATGAAACTGAAAATTACAATCCAACGAACACAAAGTCATTTTCTTATTGTTACATTTCTTTGCAAAATAAATAATATATATATGCCCGCTCATTAGACTCCCATAAAACTTTCTTCAACCTTCATACTTGCATAAGTTTTTCCTTCTTTTCCAAGTTTTTCAACTTCGGTTAGCTCCATTAGCAGAGCTCATTGTTGAATAAAAAAAATTTTAAAACCATGGCATCAGCCTGGCCTGTTGATTTTTTAAATCCCAACCAACCTTCAAATCACCCATGTGTTTTCCAGTGCAATGTCTTTCTTCCTCATGGAGTTTGGGTTTTAGATGTATAAACCGAGTGTCTGGTGGATCTACACAGTTTTGTTTCAGATGATATGCATGACTGCCAAATGTCCCATGGAAACTGTGGAAATAGACGGTTGGAATGATACAAATATGTATGACAAACTATGAAGGTTGGTGAAGAGATGTTGTTGAGAGCTCTTTTCCCATCGACTTTGGCGTTGGACAAAAATCATCATTATTGATGATATATTGCAACAATATTTCATAAGTATTGATGATTAGATACATAATTACCATGTGGGGAAATATAATGGTGCTTGTTGTTTATCATGAAGATGATGCATTTGACAGTATTCAAATGAGGAGGTTGCAACATGTTGATATTGAAGCTTCTCTCTTGGAATGCAGTATAATGATGATGAAATCCCTTAATCTCATATGGATTTTCTTAAACAAATATCCCACCTCTTCTCTACCTTCCCGGATTCTAATGACTAATTTAAGGCTTCTACAGGTGTCAGGGAGTGCAGCAGAAATATTCTGGCAAGATGAATCACAGGTAAATAGAAATTCGTTATTCACAGGTAAATAGAAATTCGTTTTGTTAAAGTTTGTATGTTTAGTTTGTATTAAAATCGCCATATGTAAATATCTAACTTATGGTACATGTAAACATTTTGTAGGCATCTTGGAAGCAATACACAAAGAAATTCCCATCTCATGGCCATCAAACCCGAATCCAAACGGGACGAAAAATCCTGGGTATTTTCATATGAGGATCTATAGAGCATGCATTACCTACACACATCAATATGTGAATCGATGAGACTTTATCCGCTGGTCCTCTTGGACTCCAAGCACGCTCTCCACAATGACATTCTTCCTGACGGGAATATCTTGCGCAAAGGCACTCGAGTGACTTACCACCCATACGCCATGGGTCGTAGGGATGCCATCTAGGGTACCGAATCCCTCAAATTCAAACCAGAAAGATGGTTGAACAAGGATGGTCATGCTTTCCCGTAGAGTCCCTTAAAATTTGAGATCTTCCAAGCTGGTGCACCGTCCTGTCTAGGCAAAGATATGGTATTTATTCAAATAAAATATGTTGTGGCAACTGTGGTTTCTATGTTCATATTGCAGCACCTGGTTGAATATTCGACTATGGGAAATCCAAAGCTCATTCACAGCTTGACTGCGCACATGAAGGGTGGTTTTCCCATTCTGCTTGAAAATAAGAAGGTTGATTGGTATCCCTAGTATCCCCATCATAACTTCATTCGATTCAGTCTTTTTCACTTCTAAAAATACATTTATAAAATAAAGAAGATCCAAATACCATCAATTATACTTTAAGCTTTTAACTCTCCTTTTATTATTGTCCTTGAAAAAATTAAAATATAAATCCCCTTCCTTTTTCTTGAAACAAAATTTCAATTAGGTTCTAAAAAAATTAAAATATAAATCCCCTGTCCTCTTCTTGAAACAAAATTTCGATCAGGTAAGAACCCACAGATTTAATGAAATAATTAAAACAATCTATGTTTGCTCAAATAATTTTAATTTGGAATTATAAAAAACAAGTTCTCTATGCAGAAGAAATCTTAATTTAGCATGGATTTATACTGGTATGGAAAAGCTTAAAAGACTGTGTTCATAGTATAGTTTAAAATTTGAACTTCTCTTCCCCTGAATTGTCGTCTCTATGTGAGGTCAAGGTCATTGCTGCAAGATTCCGATTGCATTGCATTGGTTAAATGCGTAGTCTGTACGCCACAAACTGACCAACATTAAATAAATACATGGCATAAGAGTTATTTAACGTTGAGATAGATGATATTCTCTAATTAATATAGGTGGCAAGAGGCACAGAGGAAAATTCAATGCTAGATATTAACATTCATTTCTACCAAGTTACTCTTAGAACTTAAGAACCAAATTGTGTTACAAGTTTTGAGCATCCAAACATAATCCTAACAATATCTAAAACCACAAATTCTAATGGTACAATTATGTGTATACCATGTATCATAACTTAGATAAAACACAAAGCCTAGTCATACAACCCTTTAACACTAATGTCATATAGCATTCACAATCATATGAATCATGTAGTATTCACAACCCTTCAACCATGTAGCATTCACAATCCTATGAATTCTATAACATTAATCCACATATCTTTGTAATATACACAAAATTATGTATTCATTCATTTTATTTTAAACTATTATAAAAGAAAGAAAGAAATAAAAAAACATGTATTATCAAATATAAAAAAACTAAACCAAATCATTCAAAAAAAATTTCGCATAAATCTTCAAGATTAATACTTAGAGAAATATGGAATGAAAACACAAAAGAAAAATAAAAATAAAATAAAAATGGGTAAGTATTAAGAAAACAACATATAATAATAATACCATAATAATAATACCATAAAATGGAGAAAAAAATAAAACCATAAAAAATGACTATATATCTTTTTAAAATACTTTCACAACAAAATAATGTAAAACATAAACTCTGCAATAGTATTTGACATGTATATTTTTTAATATAATATTCTCAATCTCTTTGATGATTCATAGTTTGAATTTAACATCTTTATTGAACAATATGTACAATGTTCAATTCCAAGACTTTACCAAAAGGCCCTAAAAACAAATCTCAATTCCAATTTACCAAAAAGTTCCAAAAACAAATCTTAGTTTCTTGCTCCACACCCTGGTCTATTCACCTTGGTAGCAGCATACCCTGTTGATAGATACTTAGGCTCTGCACATGGAGATTAGTATAGGGCAGCCCATCGAGATTTGATGAAGTAACGGAAGCCGAGGTCATCCTTTCTCGTACATGAGTTTTAAAATGCTCAACCTCTGGTGTTATGAAATATAGCACTTAAAAGACAATTAAATCAAATAAAATTTAAATTAGTTAAGAAAATTTTATTTGTTAATAATATGGTATTAAACAGTTGGTCAATATTTGTCATATTTTGTCACGGCCTGAGCTCCCTAGAACTATGCTCCACTTTGAAGAGAGGCCATCATAATTACGGTATTGAAGTATCCTACTGCCTGGATTAGTTGCTAGTCACGAACACTCGATTTGTCAGCAGTAACACCAAATCAGTAGTCTTAGTAGCAAGGTGAAAATTGAAATGAAATCTATAACTGAATAAAATATTTTTTATAATTTAAATAAATATGTACAATGTTCAATTTTAACACAGTTCGAGTATTTTACTTAAAATACTTTTTATAATTTAAAGAAATATGTATTTTACAATAAAGATTTTATAAATATCGTTGGTTAAGCAAGTTAGTCAGTTTTGCATAGTCAGCGGGAAATTATTTTTACACATCCACCTTGAGTCCATGGGTGGGTTAGTCACTAGGGTTCACATTAGTCTCCTCCTGGGGTGAACACAGAGCAAACCTTGAATGGGGCATAGTGCAGAAGAGAAGAGATAGACATGTTTTGCTTATCATGATTGTTGACGCTTGCCGGAATGGTTGGATTGGGAATGAGAGAGAGACTACTTGTTGCAATGGGTCACCAGTAAATTGCTAATGCTCATGGTTGATTGAGCGCTACTGTTCAAGAAAGACACCCCGAGAAGTCAGAAGATTGAACCAAAAAAGAGAAAAAACCTCCTATTTCATAGCTTGTTATAGAGCCAGCATCTCACCCAGATAGGGATAGAGCCAGTAGTTCCACAAAGACATATGCAGGTTGAGCAGATTAAGTGCAACATGTAGTTTCAAAGCGAAAATAGTAAGACCATCACTTAGCTACGATAGGAGAAGTATCTAGGGCACATTTAGGTGTCCTTTTCGATGACCTTTCCAATGTTTAATCCTCTTCCAGCTATTGCCTTTATCTATTGCTTTTATTATATTTTGACAACCAAATTATTCAAACAAGCACAAAATAACAAAATAACATCTGGAAAATCTCTGTTGTCGCTACAATTTGGACAAGTCCAAGTTGCTTTCTAGGGATTTTATAATCAAAATCCTGAAAGAATAAATCCATAACATTTGGTAGTCCCGGGACTAGGCATCTGTGATTCAATATCAGTTCGATTACGAAGTTTAGAATGAGTTGGTTTACGTTAACCAACTCAAAAACTCATGAAAATTGTATCCATGGAGTCTATTTTCCTAATGGATAGGCTATTCCATCATTTTGCAGAGCTTAGCACACCATGAATATGCTTTCTCTGAGGTTATATGCAATTTTCTCATCAATTTTGTGTAGTTACATCAATTTACTCTGAATTTGTAGTGGTGTTATTTATGATTTGTAGGTTTCAAGTAGATGTGTTAATGAAATTCGCCATGAGTTTTCCTCAGGAGAAATCCTGTCCAAGGGAAATTTCAGCAAGTAGATATGAGTTTCGATGGGGAGCCTCACCAGATGTAGCCATAAGTAAAGGACCCACCAAGCACAACTATTTGTAGGTTTGAAGTAGATGTGTTGATGAAATTTTCCATGAGTTTTCCTCAGGAGTAATCCCATCCAAGGGAAATTTCAGCAGGTAGATATGAGTTTCAATGGGGAGCCTCACCAAATGAAGCCATAAGTAAAGGACCCACCAAGCACAACTACACCACCACCACCATTAGTCCTACCTTGATAGCCATTGTTGTAGTTCTAGGAAGCGCTTTACTATAGGTAAGTTAATACAAGATTTTTTCCAAGTATTGCAAAGCTTTTCGATAGAGACTTTTTTATAGGAGGAGACATAGGAGTTTGGATTGTGAAGAGCATATACAAGTCTATGCTTATTCACTGGAAGGATTCCAAGACCCAGAAGGATCGCAGATAATTACTCAATCATATGGCCTGGATGAAGTTATGATCAGATCCATTCCTCTGTGCAGAATCACTAAAGCATAGAAGCTCATAGACAGAATGGAGTGTGTAGTTTGTCAGGTTGAGATTCAAGAGGATGAGGCTTTGGGGCTTCTTCCCAAATGCAACAATGCATTCCATATTAACTGCATTGAAGTTTGGCTAAGGTCACATGCAAATTGTCCTTTATGTAGAGCCAATATTGTGTATTTAGGAAAACCCTTTGTCCCTACCATGGCATCTGGAATACGTCCTAGTCTGGAACATGGGATGGCTAGGGTTGTGCATGACAGTTGTAGATCAAAAGACTCAGGTGCCACTGGAGCTAGAAATAGTGCAAAACACATGTATAATCTGGATTTTCAAGAGTGTGGGGATACAGGACTGCGACGTACAGGCTTAGATTTTGAAACTAAAGGCTTTAATGATTATGCTGGTAGGCTTAATGTCAGGAGTATAATATTGGAAGTAGGGGGACATGAAACTATCGCAGGTTCCTGGATCTTCAGGAAATGAGCATTACAATTTTACGGATTCCACGTTGTCACAAATATGTTATAGAGTCTGAAGTACATTACGGAGTCTTTCGTCACGTTGTTGAGTCTGTCGTCACAAATACATTACGGAGTATGGAGTGAGTCATGGAGTTTAGAGTCTGTGGACATGGGGAGGTTCCTCACAGGTCGTCGACAGACAACGAAACTTATAGAGGAACAAACCCCTTAAATAATACCTTTAGTGTAAACATATGAATATGAACATCACAAAAAAATGTAAATATGAACATCAATATGGCCTATCAATATATCATTCAACATTTTAATTTTTTTTTACAGCGTCTCATTTTACAATGACAAATATCAAAGCTCTAATATAAGGAGGAAAGGCAAATAATTAACTAAAAACAACCATTTCTTTCAATTGTAAACCCAAAAGTTGCATTCTCCAAATTTATTATTATTAATCATGATGATCTTCATCATATAATATAAGATTAGTCCTTTTGGGAATTCTAAGGATATAGTAGTAGACTAGAACAACAGATCTCTAGGGTTTTGAGTTCTTGCAGGCGCGTGGGCTACGCAGGCCGTTCGGCCATCCATGGATCCTCTGGACCCATACTTTGTCAATGTCCATTTTCAAAGCATTGTAGCCTCTCTTCCACCTCCTGTGGTGCCCATCCCTCCCTCTCATTTCGCTAAACGTGTAGAAGTGCCAAAAGTCAAGCTCTCTTCTACTGCCTCCAAGTGAAAATTTGTTACTCTCTCTGAAAAAGGGATCATCGGCTTGTTCACAGGGCTTTGGCAATCCCCCCTCTCAGTCGATATATGGCTAAATAAAAACTGGAGAACCCTCATCCAGGGGGGGTGCAGCAAATCTTATGTGGCAAAGGATACTTCACTTTCATCTTTGAGAAAAAGGAAGATAGGGATCTCATCTTCAGGAACATCCCCTACTTTATGGGACCAAGAGGAATGTATTTGAACAAATGGTATCTTTCCTTCAACCCAGAGAAAGATATACCTAAGGCAATTCCAGTCTAGGTTAAACTTCCACACCTACCTCTGCATTGTTGGAATGATGAGGATTTCAAAGCAATAGGAAACACGTTGGGAAAATACATGGATAATTCAAAGCCAAAACCCCCAATGTTCTCTTGTGCCAGCATCTGTGAGGAGGTAGACTTAGAGAAAGGGCTGCCGAAATCCATCAATCTTTCCATATACGGATGGAACCATCTGCAAATAGTGGATTATGAACAAATACCCTTCAAATGCAAGTACTGTCACAAATATGGGCATTTTGCAAAAACTTGCCCAAAAAAACCAGAGAAAATCACTCAAGAAGGGGTTCAGGAGGAAGGCTGGAATGTAGCAAGCGGAAAAAGAACAGCAAAATGTATAGCAGCAAAGCAGCCTCACATCGCAGCAAAAAGCGCCTCTGGAAATAGGTTTGAAGCTCTTCAAAATGAAGAAAAAGATACAGACCCACTAAAGGAGAATGTGGAAGAATACCCATCCCCGGAACAAGAGGTCAGCGTAGAAGATATAACCCAGCGAAAAACAAAAGAGCCGAAAGAGGAGGTAGCCAAGACAGACACAATGAAGGCAACCACAATAATCTTAGAAGGTTTAGTCACTCGATCCAAGACAAAAGCTTTCTCTAAGGAATCCACAGATAACTCAACTGCAGAACAAGAACCCCTTTCCAGAAAAGGAAGAAAGTCCAACAAGATAATAAGAGAACAGGAAGCAGCTAGGGAAAAAGCAGCGAGGAAGCAATCCAACCTAGACTTCCTGGTTAAAAATTCACAGGCAAGCAAATACCTTCTTAGTGCAGAAGAGGAAAGAAAGGAAAGAGAAAAGGTGCTCCGCAACGCTAAGAAATAATGAAGCTGGTCTCCTGGAACTGTCGAGGATTAGGAGGTTCCTAAAAAATAGAAGTAATCAAAAGGTTCAAATCAATGGAATCGGCCTCAATCCTTCTTATCCAAGAGACAAAAAAATCAGCAGAAGACAGTATAACCATTCTAAAATATTTTTGGCCTAAAGGAGAAGGGTATGCCATCAGCTCCATGGGTGCCTCAGGAGGTCTTCTCAGCTGGTGGGACACAGACAAATTTGCAAAGCATTCGGCGATAGAAAATCAGAACCGGCTGCTTGTCAAGCTAGAAAATAAAGAGACCAAAGAAATGTTCTGGATTGGAAACATATATGGTCCAACCATCCAAGCCCAGAAGGATAATTTTTGGAAGTCCCTTGAGGATCAAAGTGTTGATAAAACGCTTCTTCCTTACTATCTAGCAGGTGATTTCAATGTCACCATCTCCTCTGAAGAGTGGAAAGGAGAAACAAAGGTCAGGGATCCCTATGGGGAAAGGCTTGAAGACCTGATCTCTCTTTGGGGACTATCAAACATCAAACCTAAAAATGACACCTTCACGTGGAGTAACAAAAGAATTGGCCTCAACCACATAGTTGCTCACCTAGACAGGGTGCTTGTAAACACTCATCTCTTATCTTCTCATCCAAAATCCAAGCTTCTCTACACAGCCACCTCCGATCATAAGCTGATCTGTCCTTTCTTTCCTCCCCTATAAAATCTAGGCCCCCTCCCCTTCTGCTACAATCATCTCTGGCTTGAGGATGATGGGGTTAAAGACATTATAATAGATGTCTAGCGCTGCTTCATTCCTGGGACTCCAGCCTTCTCTTGGGAGAAAAAAATCAAGAGAGTCAAGCAAGTTCTCAAGACTTGGGTGAAACTCCATTATCAGGAGCCCTCCAAAAAAAGAGGACATTGTCAAACGAATGGAATCCCATCAAGCAAAGATGGAGGAGACAGAAATCACAAGGGAACACCCCCTCGAATAAATGGAACTCAAGAAGAGTCTTCAATTAATTCTAATACAGGAGGAACAAGATTGGAGAATGAGATCACAAATTCTTTGGCTCAAAGGAGGTGACCAAAATACGAAAATATTTCAAAACCAATGCAGGGACAAACAGAGATGGAACACTATCAAGGAGCTTAGAAGCGAGGAAGGCACTCTCATCTCTGGACAAGACGCTATCAATATGGAGGTAAGAATATTTTTTGAAAACTTATATAGTGAGGAGGATAATGTCACTCAGGAATGCATGGATGAAATGGTTCGGGACATCCCTTCCCTAATTATCCCAAAAGAAACTTTATAGCTTGAAGCCCCCATAACCGAGGAAGAAGTAAGGAAGGCAATCTAATCCCTTCATCTGGATAAAGCCTCGGGGCCCGACGGCTTCCCTATCCGCTTTTATAGAACCTTCTGGTCACTAATAAAGAAGGATCTCATGCGTCTAATCTCCTAGATGGAAAAAGGAAAAATGGGGGGAGCCACGAACTCCACCTTCCTGGCCTTAATACCCAAAGAAGCAAACCCCTCCTCCATCAAAAGGTTCAGACCCATTTCTCTATGCAACGCCTCGTACAAATTTTTTTCTAAAGTCCTATCTCTAAGACTCAAGCCAATTTTCCAGTCTCTGATATCCCACAATCAAGGAGGCTTCATCTCTGGTTGACAAATCAATGACAATATCCTTATGGTTCAGGAAGCCATCCACTCCATCACTAAAAGAGGGGAGCCAAGTATGGCCATCAAACTGGATCTAGCAAATGCTTTTGATCAACTTAGGCACTCCTTCATCCTGACAGTTCCAAAGAAATTTGGATTCCCTCCTATCTTCATAAACCAAGTCCAAGCTTGCATAAACTCTCCCTGGATAGCCCCCCTAATCAATGGGATACCCACAGAGTTCTTTAAAGCCTCTAGAGGAATAAGAAAAGGGTGCCCCCTCTCCCCCTTTCTCTATAACATTGTTGTGGACTCTCTAAGTAGGAGACTCATGAGACTTCAAGCAAAAGGCTTACTCCCAGGCCTCTCCTTCCGACCTAGAGATAACCCAATAAACCATGCTCTATTTGCTGATGACACTATACTGCTAGGAATAGCCTCCCCTCAAATCGCAAGAAACTTCTTGAATCCTTTATACCTTTTCCTTCGTTCCTCTAGAATTTCGGATAACCTGAACAAGTGTCAGCTATATGGCTGGAACTGCAACACTACAAATCTTCGTAGTATATCCCAAACCCTACATATTAAAGTCTCCCACAGCTGGACTCACTTCACCTGCTTGGGCATCCCAATTGTCAAAAAAACTGCACTTCAGCTATGTGGACTCCAATCATTCAAAAAATCAAGAACAAAATCAATTCTCTGAGCTCTAAATGGTTAAATTTGGCAGGTAAGGTAACCCTCATTCACTCTATCCTCTCCTCCTACCCGATATACTCTAGTTCAATGATCCTTGCTCTTAAAAATGTCATAAATAGTATAAGCAAGGAAATCAGAAAATTCCTTTGGCAAGGGGGAAAGGTTCAGAGAAAGAAATTTCACTTGGTCAAATGGGATACTATCAGAAAACCAAAATGCAGAGGAGGATTGGGAATCAGGGATCCAGATCAAATGAACAAAGCGTTGGGAGAAAAACTAATATGGAGATTGGTTTCTGGCGGTAAGGAATGGTGGAAAGAAGTAATCAGGAAAAAATATATATCAAAAGGCCCAGGTTGAAAATGCTAAAAGGAGAATGGAAAGGAAATGGATCCTCTCTTTGGAAACTGTGAAAAGCCTCAATTAATCTCATCCAATCACATTTCTACTGGATTCCAGGAAATGGAAAAAAGATCAAGATTTGGGAAAGTAGAATCCTTGTGCAGTCCCCCCTCTCATCTCTCCTGGGAGTCAATGACTTGGCTGAATGGACTAGCAACGAAGGCATTCTTTCTCTTCACGATCTCTCTCTATGGAACCCAAAAGGAATCTGAGTGGGATGGAAATATATGAACCCCCCCTTCACCTGGACAAAGCTAAGAAACTTCTGATGTCCTCCCTACATGGCATGTCTCCAACCAAAGAGACTAAAAAGGATAGTATCGACTGGGGTAAGAGTGGGCAATACACAGTCAAAGAAGGCTACAAAAGACTTACAGAGGAACCAATAGCAAGCGAGCACATATGGAAAAAGGTTTGGCATCCGGACAGCATCCCCAAAGTTAACTCTTTCTGTTGGCTCCTAATCCACAATAAACTCCTTACAACTAAAAACCTTCGAAAAAGAGGGATAGAGGGTCCTTCTCGATGTGCCCTATGCAATAACGAAGTAGAAACAACAAATCATCTTTTCATGCACTGTAGTGTTTCTTTGAAAGTCTTTCAATGTGTTCTCCCTCCGGGATCGATATTCATCCTATCAACATCCATCCCTCAACTCCTCAATGATTGGGACAAAAACCTCCCTGGCCCTCTTAAAAAGAAGCCTACTCTCAGGTGGCTATGGAACGCCATTCCTGAGAACATCAACTGGAAACTATGGATAGCAAGAAATAGAGATATCTTTAAATATCAAAAAGTGGTTCCTACACGAATAGTCTCCAAATCTATTGGGATGATAGCTGAAAAATTTTCCTCGAATAGTATTAGCTTTCCACACTCTGAAAACATCATGGAGCCTCATGCCTCTTGGTGCAAGATTTATCTAAAAGACAGGAACTCCCCTCAGTCCAACACTACAATCAGCAAGCAGCCTCACAGTAATCTCTCATGGGAAATAAGGAAGAATAGCAGGGAACTCATGGATTGGCTCAGGGAAAAGAATATCTATTTGCTCTTCTTTGATGGTGCCTCTAAGGGCAATCCAGGGGTGGCAGGTATGGGAGGGATCCTCATGGATCCTGAAGGAAAAATTGAACAAACCTATGCTTGGGGAATTGGATGCAGGACTAATAATGAGGCAGAGTGGACAGCCCTTCTGCAAGGATTGAGGATCCTCATCGACTCAAAATTGGACAAGGTAGCAATTTTTGGTGACTCAAGACACGTCATATATAAAATGATTAATGGCTACACCACTGGCTCCATAAAATGTCATCATTTGTATGACAAAGCTGCCACTCTGCTCTCTCCCCGTTATTAATTTTATCATATTCTTCAAACAAACAATGTCATTACCGATGAATTGGAAAATGAGGGGGCTCCTGTCATGTCCCCATGCCTCCGACCAGCGTAGAGGACACGACCCAAACTTTAATCAAAGTGGGCTAAGATCCCCCATGAACATGTACAGGCATAAAATTTGCATAAATAGAATGATGAAAGAAAATGCATTGCAGTATGACATGCACAAATGCAATTGTTTATCATACACAGCTATAATTATTTATCTTGCACAGCGGAATCAACATGCATTCCCACAAGCATTCATTTTAACATGTTCATCACATCATTAACAGTCTACATGGTTGCAGAAGTAAAATGCACAAGATCACTTATCTTATGAAGGAGTCGTTCCGCAACCAGCTACGTCGCTACAACGTTCCACCCAACCATAGGCCAGCGTGCTCCTTAATCTCTCAGCAGCGCTGCCACCCCCGAGCTGGGCATGATTCTCCAAGGAATAAGGGAACTAGCAGGCTTACACATAGCCAAGGATACACAAACCACACATCCAAGCCAATAGACTTGGGTTTATCAGGCCATTAGGGAGCTGGAGAAGGCAAATTGCTAAGCTGGTGAGCCCATTACAGAGCCAAGAACACCTACACCAGAACTAGCCTGACCTCTAAGACACCCAAACACACCCAACACAAGGAATCAGTCCCTTCTCTGCTGCATAGTCCCTCAGGCCCTGCATTCCCTTCCAGTGCTATTCAGGGGTGATGGAGAAGAAGGCTAGCCCTCTAGCTCTGTCTGTGTGGTTTCCAGCCACCAGGTTTATCAAGCAAATCTAAGCCAACATCCCTGCTCCTCTCACAGTCCGAAGACCAACCATTGTGCTCAGGTAATTAATTTAGCTATCACAGCTTAAACATGGAAAAATGAATTCTGAGTCATTCTTGGCCCTATCATGGCCAAAATGACTCTCAGGCGAATTTACAATAGTCCCCAACATGTAAGGAAGACCACAACAACCACAGCCAACAACGTAGGAAAACACAGCCCATCCTGGGCATGAGATCACCAAGAAAACATATACAGACCATGCCGGGGAAGAAATTATAGTCTCCCAGCTTGTGGATGAGCGTGAGCAACAATGCTGAACCCATAATCAGCCGGTGGGGAGTGGATACGACCACATCATCCACAAATCCACGGGGGAAGAAACTACGTGGGTAAAACCCAGAAGGTTCTGTGCATGAAGACAAAAAATGGGAAAGAATCCCTCTGCGTGAGAATGAACAACAATGGAGGGGACACGAATTGCAAGTGCGTGAGCGTTTTTGCATAGTCGTGGGGAGAGTGGAAAAATCCCTACGTGAATGATGGCAGTCATTTTTCCCGGCCATAGTGAAGTCAACCATGGTGGAGTGTGCGTGTGGGTGAGGACTGACAGTCCTGCCACCCCACTTCCAAGACCATAACTGCCTCAACCACCAGCAGCCTTTCTTAATGAAAGTGGTTGGAATAAAACAAAGGAAGAAAACACATGGATTTTCACCCTATTGGCCAAAGTTTGACAATTTCCCCCACATCCTTATCCTTGTGAAAATCATGCCCCTTTTGATTTAGTTTCCACGATCGTAGCTGGTCGGGTTCATTTAATTAATTATAGATGCATATTTACATGATGACCAACACAATATATGCCGCATGCCCCGATATACCATCGGTGACAATTTAAATCCAAAACATAGCATAACCGATCAATGGTGGGGCCTTGGCCTTTAGCTCCACACCCTGATCATTTACAATTTATACATCATATACATCTAATGTAAGGGGGTCAAAACCAGGACATTACATTCCCCTCCCCCTTTAATAGCACTGTCCTCAGTGCTTTACAAAATTTGAACAAAATGCTACACTGGTATCGCCTCAGTGTTCCGCAGAATTGAACAAAAATGGATGTGCCAATCGCATGGCATCCTCCAGCTCCCATGTAGCCTCTTCAGGTCCGAAGTGCTCCCATTGCACCTTTACCTGACCTATCGCTCGGTTCCAGAGCATTGTGACCTTCCTGTCGAGGATGCGCATTGGCTCGATTCGGAACTCTCCCTTAGGTTCCACCTGAATCACATCCCAATTTATCACATGGTTTGGATCATGTACATATCTCTTAAGCAAAGAAACATGAAAAACATTATGAGCTCTAGTGCTAGTAGGCAATGCAAGTCTATATGCAACTGGCCCTATCCTTTCAAGCACTTCAAACGGCCCACAATATCTCGGTGACAACTTGGCACAACTTCCAAGATTCAAGGAACTCTTCCTTGCCCTCACTCTGAGGTAAACATGATCCCCAGCACTGAACTCCCTGTTCACCCTATGCTTATCAGCATAGCTTTTCTGTCTGTCCTGTGTTGCTTTTAGGTTCTGCCTGATCTTTACAACCTCTTGCTCCATTTCCTTGACCAATTCTGGTCCAAGCACAATCCGGTTCACTGGATTATCCCAAGTCACTGGTGTCCTACACCTTCTTCCATACAAAGCTTCATACGGACTCATCCCCAAGGATGCCTGATGTCCATTGTTATAAGCAAACTCTACCAAGTGCAAGTAATCTTCCCACTTGGTTGGTTTGTCCATTATGTACATGCGAAGCATGTCTTCAAGTACCTTATTAACTCTTTCTGTCTGGCCATCTGTCTGAGGATGGTATGCACTGCTGAAGTTTAGCTTTGTACCCAAGTCTGCAAACAACCCCTTCCAAAATTTGGAAGTGAACTTGACATCCCTATCAGAGACTATTGCCTTCGGCAATCCATGCAATTTGAAAATCTCCTTCGTGAAGATCTTTGCAATGTCATATGTCGTATGCGTAGACTTCACTGGTATAAAATGTGCTACCTTAGTCAACTTGTCTACCACAACCATGATGGAATCATGTTGTCTCCAATTCATCGGTAATCCTGTAATAAAATCCATGGAAATAACTTCCCATTTCCATTCTGGAACTGGCAAAGGCTGCAAAAAACCTGCAGGATGTTGATGCTCAACCTTTACCTATTGACATTTCATACACCTTGAAATGTATTCAGCCATATCCCTTTTCATACCTAGCCAAAAGTACTTATTTCTAGCTGTAGCAATTGCCTTTTGATATCCTGGGTGACCAGAACATGGAGCTTGATGGATTTCATCCATAACAACTCTCCTCAAATCTGCTACATTCGGAATATAAATTCTACCTTTAAAAGTGAGAAGTCCATCTTCTTCCAATTTATATCCCTCATACCTCTTCTCAAGACTTTGCTGCTGCAATTTGTCTTCTACTTGCTCATACAATTCATCTCCGGCAACATGATTAACAATCTGTTGCCTCAAATCTGATTGGCAAATACTAAGATATGCCACATGCATTTCCTGCACCTTCCTGCTGAGCGCATCAGCTACCTTATTCTCCTTCCCCTTTATGTGCTTGATTTCAAAATCAAACTCACATAAAAATTCCAGCCATCTTGCTTGCCTAGCATTCAGAGTAGGCTGATCAAACAAATATTTCAGTCCACAATGATCCGTTCTGAGCTCAAATCTCCTACCCATCAAGTAATGTCTCCACATCTTGAGAGCATGTACTATGGCTGCAAGCTCTAGATCATGAGTGGCATAGTTCTTCTCATGTTCCTTTAGCTTTCTCGACTCATAACATATCACGTGGTTGTCCTGCATAAGGACTCCTCCAAGCCCTTGTCCGCATGCATCAGTACACACCACAAGATCTTTCTCTAGATCTACAACCTTCAATACTGGTGCACTAGTGAGAATACTTTTCAACTGCTGGAAGCTTTCTTCACACCTCAATGTCCATTCAAACTTCATCCCCTTCTTTTGCAAAGAAGTGATGGCATGTGCAACTTTGGAGAACCCTTCAATGAATCTCCTGTAGTATCCTGCAAGTCCCATAAAAGATCTTACATCTGTCACATTTCTTGGAGTAGGCCAATTCATAATGGCTTCAATCTTTTTAGGGTCCACAGATATACCCTCTTCGGAGATAATGTGACCCAAACACTGAATTCTATCTCTATAGAAGTCACACTTGCTCATTTTCACATACAACTGATGCTCCCTAAGAAATTGTAATGTCAATCTCAAATGATCTTCATGCTCTTCCTCATTCTTAGAGTAAACAAGAATGTCATCAAGGAAAACAAGAACAAACTTGTCCAAATATTTGTTGAAGACACTATTCATAAGGCACATAAATGTAGCTGGTGCATTTGTGAGACCAAATGGTACCACTACAAACTCATAATGCCCATACCTTGTCCTGAAGGCTGTCTTATGAATGTCTTCATCCTTGATTCTTACCTGATGGTAACCAGACCTCAAGTCAATCTTGGAAAATACCTTTGCTCCCGTCATTTGATCAAAGAGGTCATCAATCCTAGGCAAAGGATATTTATTCTTCACCGTAACCTTGTTCAACTGCCTGTAATCGATACATAACCTAAGTGAACCATCTTTCTTCTTTACAAACAGAACTAGTGCTCCCCAAGGGGACACACTTGGCCGGATATACTTCTTTTCCAACAACTCTTGCAATTGCATCTTCAATTCTAGCATCTCCGGTGTACTCATCCTGTAGGGTGCCTTGGACACTGGTGCTGCTCCTGGCGCAAGTTCAATTGTGAAATCAATGTCCCTCTTTGGAGGAAGCCCTGGAATATCATCAGGAAACACATCCTTGAATTCCTATAACACTTGATAGTCCTCCAACCTCGGAGTTTCTTCTCCTGGTTCCCCCAAAATATGAGCTGCATACAACTGGCAACCCTTCCTACAGAACTTCTTTAACTGCATTGCTGAAACCTGCCTCACTGAAATCACCTTGGAATACCTTTCACTACTACTACGTTCCCTTCTTCATTCATGCACTCGAAAGTCTTATTGTAGCAATCAAGCTTCACCTTGTGAGCTTCTAACCAATCCATTCCAATGAGAACATCATAGGAACCAAGCAGTAGAACATTTAGATCTACACAAGTGACCAATCCATTCATGACCAATGGGCATTTCTCTACCACTTCACTAACCTTTCTCTTAGTTCCAGTGACTAGCTGGACTAACCAAGACTTCCTATGCTTTACTTTCTTAAAACCACAAATCTCCACTATTCTAGGAGTGATGTAACTGTGCGTAGAACTGGGGTCAATCAAAATGGAAATAGATTGCTCAACAATCTTACTTGCTACTTTAACCACAGCTAATTGGTGATTTTCCTGGCGGTCCTCCAGTGTTGCATAGATCCTAGGAACTGCCCTTGCTACTTGACCTACCGTTTCTGCTTCTTGCATGTTATAAGCTGGCTTTGCACTCTCATTCTCGAGTGGACAATTTCTGCACATGTGGGGTCCTCCACATTTCCAACACTGAAGTGGTCCTCTATTCTGTTGTGGATCTTTAGGCTTTTCTCCTGTCACTCCAACTGGTTTACTTGCAGCTTGAGATGGCTGCTTCTGTTGATTCCTGAAGCTAGAAGGTTTGAAACCCTTCTTTCTTTGGTCAAACTTCTCATTCTTCTTGTCCTTCCATGCCTTATGGAAATATGGCTTACCTTTGCTTTGCTCATAGTAATACTTAGCCTTTCTTATTGCTTCTTCAAGAGTTCTAGGCTCATAAAACTCAATTCTATCTTTGTACGACTGAGGTAATCCACTCAGAAAACGCTGGACCTTCACTTTTTCTTCTCTGATGTACCGGACATACCTCAACAGCTCCAAAAACTTATTTGTATATTCTTCCATGGTCTGTTGTCCCAATCTCAGCTCATGGAACTCCTTAATCTTGTCATCATAATACCTGTCAAAGAGGTATTTCTGCTTGAAACACTTCTTGAACTGTTTCCACTTCAGTTTCCTTTCACTGATCCTCTTTACATGCTTGAAGTTCTCCCACCAAATGGATGCTCTTCCATTTAGATTGAATATGGCAACTCTTGCCTTCATGTTTCCTGAATAGTCATGCACTTGAAAGTACTTCTTTATGCCAAGAAGCCAAGCTTCAGCCTCTTGTCCCATCTTCACCTCACCATCAAATGTAGGAGGTTTAGCTTTCTTAAATTCATCACGAGAGTGATCCCTATGGTGTCTCTTTCTTTTTCTTTTATGAGAAGAGGAGCTTGAATCCCCTCTAGATTCTTCAGACTCAGATGACCCGCTAGAAGTTCTTCTTTTTCTCCTAGTACTGCTCTTACTGCCTTCTGGTCTTGCTGTACCTCATCCAGAGTCTATCTTCCTTTGCAATTCTATCAAACTCTGTAGCATAGCAACATTCAATTGATGCTGCTCCTCCTGGGCTTTAATTAAGCTTCCCATAGTGGCTGCAACATCTGACGGGGTCTCTCAGAATCTCCTTCCATTAGACTCTATGTCATCATTTCTATTATGGACATTTTCTCCCATGGCATCTTCTATTCACTCATGGGAATCCCGAGCATCATACCCATCATGGGTTCTCATGACTAAACCGCAACTTACTTACCAAACTGCATTACCTGGAATACTTCTCTTGAAGTTGACTATGATTCTACAAACGTGTTAATAACACAATTGTTAGATGCATAACATTGATATAAATCATAATCACTTACCTTTTCCGGGGATAACCATAAAATAACAATTTTCCCAAACACACAAAATTTTCTTCATTAAGAACGTCTATCTGAGGGGGACGACGGGGGTCAAGGGGGCTTACCCCCTTGTGGCTTCCGCCACTGCAGGGCGGGTCGAGGGCAGCGCCCTCATTTTTTTTGTTTTTTTTTGGGGTAAATGTATGTTTTTCGTGCAATCTGGCGCATAAGATTGCTGCCTCTTTTCTCATTTTCAGCCCTAAAAATTCACTGTAAAAACTGCTGAAAATTCCACCGAAAAACAGTTAAAATTCGCTGGTTAAACCACATGGAAAACCCAAATTTTCCTTGCGCAGAATCGGGTCTCGAACCACTTTCTCTTCCGCAGAATCAGCTCTCAAACCACTTTCTCTTTCGCAACGGCAGCTCCTGGAATGCTTTCCCCTTCCGATCGACGTCGGCAGCCTTTCTGGTTGGAAGCCGTAATGCTTCCGCTTCCGCAACGGTGGCTCTCGGAACCATTCTTTCTTCCAATCGGCGTCGGAAGTCTTTTTGGTCGGAAGCCATAATGCTTCCGCTTCCACAACGGTGGCTCTCGGAACCATTCTTTCTTCCGATCGGCGTTGGAAGTCTTTTTACATCAGAAGCCAAATGACTTTGGCTTCCGCAACGGCGGCTCTCCAATCACTTTTTCTTCCGTCGGTCGCTCTTTTCTTAAAGGAATTTTAACTTCGGACGTCGGCGGACTTCTTACATCGAAAGACAAATGACTTTGGCTTCCGCAACGACGGCTTTCCAAACGTTAACTTCTTCCGATCGGCACTTACTTAGAACAATTTTAACATCGGGCGTCGGCGAACTTCTTACATCGGAAGACAAATGACTTTGGCTTCCGCAACGGCGGCTCGCCAAACGTTAACTTCTTTCGATTTTTCTCAAACTGTTCCGTCGGCCAGGCTTCCGCTACGTCGAAAGTCCTTCCCCATCAGAATACTTAGTGGTTTGGGCTTCCGTAACGGCGGATGGGAGACTTCTAACTCTTCTGCAATGGCGAAAGTCTTTCCGCTAGTGGCCCGACTGTTCCATACTTAGCCAAATTTTCTCAATTTTACAGTCATTCATATTATGACTTCTGCTGGGCAGAATGAAATACAACTTCTATCAGT
This sequence comes from Pseudotsuga menziesii, assembly GCA_001517045.1. Lineage (NCBI taxonomy): Eukaryota > Viridiplantae > Streptophyta > Pinopsida > Pinales > Pinaceae > Pseudotsuga > Pseudotsuga menziesii. Next base: position 210,045 of record LPNX010673768.1, on the reverse strand, counting down.
TGCTTCTTCTTGGCCCATAGAGGCCCATTGTTGCAACCCTGATGCTCTGATACCATGCTGTCACGTCCCCATGCCTCCGACCAGCGTAGAGGATGCGACCCAAACTTTAATCAAAGCGGGCTAAGAGCCCCCATGAACATGTACAGGCATAAAATTTGCATAAACAGAATGATGAAAGAAAATGCATTGCAGTATGACATGCACAAATGCAATTGTTTATCATACACAACTATAATTATTTATCTTGCACAGTGGAATCAACATGAATTCCCACAAGCATTCATTTTAACATGTTCATCACATCATTAACAGTCTACATGGTTGCAAAAGTAAAATGCACAAGATCACTTATCTTATGAAGGAGTAGTTCTGCAACCAGCTACGTCGCTGCAACATTCCACCCAACCATAGGCCAGCGTGCTCCTTAATCTCTCAGCAGCGCTGCCACCCCCGAGCTGGGCATGATTCTCTAAGGAATAAGGGAACTAGCAGGCTTACACATAGCCAAGGATACACAAAACACATAGCCAAGCCAACAGAGTTGGGTTTATCAGGCCATTAGAGAACTGGAGAAGGAAAATTGCTAAGCTGGTGAGCCCATTACAGAGCCAAGAACACCTACACCAGAACTAGCCTAACCTCTAAGACACCCAAACACACCCAACACAAGGAATCAGTCCCTTCTCTACTGCACAGTCCCTCAGGCCCTGCATTCCCTTCCAATGCTATTCAGGGGTGATGGAAAAGAAGGCCAGCCCTCTAGCTCTATCTGTGTGGTTTCCAGTTACTAAGTTTATCAAGCAAATCTAAGCCAACATCCTTGCTCCTCTCACAGTCTGAAGACCAACCATTGCGCTCAAGCAATTAATTTAGCTATCACAGCTTAAACAGGGAAAAACGAATTCTAAGTCATTCTTGGCCCTATCATGGCCAAAATGACTCTTAGGCGAATTTACAACAGTCCCCAACATGTAAGGAAGACCACAACAACCACAGCCAACAACGTGGGAAAACACAGCCCATCCTGGGCACGAGATCACCAAGAAAACATATACAGACCACGCTGGGGAAGAAATTACAGTCTCCCAGCCTGTGGATGAGCGTGAGCAACAATGCCGAACCCACAATCAGCCGGTGGGGAGTGGATACGACCACATCATCCGCAAATCCGTGGGGGAAGAAACTACATGGGTAAAACCCAGAAGGTTCTCTGCGTGAAGACGAAAAATGGGAAAGAATCCCTCTGCGTGAGAATGAACAACAATGGAGGGGACACGAATTGCAAGTGCATGAGCGTTTTTGCACAGTCGTGGGGAGAGTGAAAAAATCCCTGCGTGAATGATGGCAGTCATTTTTCCCAGCCATAGTGAAGTCAACCATGGTGGAGTGTGCGTGTGGGTGAGGACTGATAGTCCTGCCACCCCACTTCCAAGACCATAACTGCCTCAACCACCACCAGCCTTTCTTAATGAAAGTGGTTGGAATAAAACAAAGGAAGAAGACACATGGATTTTCACCCTATTGGCCAAAGTTTGACAATTTCCCCCACATCCTTATCCTTGTGAAAATCATGCCCCTTTCGATTTAGTTGTCGCGATCGTAGCTGGTCGGGTTCATTTAATTAATTATAGATGCATATTTACATGATGACCAACACAATATATGCCGCATGCCCCGATATACCATCGGTGACAATTTAAATCTAAAACATAGCATAACCAATCAATGGTGGGGCCTTGGCCTTTAGCTCCACACCCTGATCATTTACAATTTATACATCATATACATCTAATGTAAGGGGGTCAAAACCGGGACATTACAGCTCCTCTCCCTCTAGGGCACTTGAAGCTCAATGGGGTTATCTCCCCCCCATTACCAATACCCTAATGGATCTTCTGCAGAAGAGGGCCTATAACCATTGCTCAAATGTAACACTCCCTAAGGTTCTGATGTTAGGGGCTTTATATATTTGGGATCCCATCGTTGATCATGGCTCAAGCTATCCTTTAATCATGGCAAGGATCTCGATCCAATGGATGACAAACAAGACTCTAGCGCACTCTTGGTATGCTCCACTGCCTCTCCTGTCGTCGACGCGTGTACCTCCGCCCTCCTCGGTTCTCAACGTTATTAACTCTAGTCCTGTCTAGAGTAATGGTCTTTGTAGCTCGCATGCTCTAGGTCCTATCTTATTTGGTGCTATGGATCCTCTCAAACCCCATTCTTTCACTGCAACTCCTAGAAACAATTATTTGAACCATGCTCACTCTGTTTTCTCGCCGGAGAAGATATTGTTGAATGTGATTTCAAGAGTTGGACACGGTTATCTCTCAGAGATTTCGTGGGATTCTTATCCTTTCTACAGGGCGTTCATGAAAGAAAGGCTTTCCCTTACTTCCTTCTTCTCCTGTCATTTCTCTCCTAGCAACGACAGTCCTCTGTGGCGTTTGAATTCGAGACTTGGGCCCAGTTCTTCTGAAGGTGAGGTTTTATCAGTTGAAGTTTTAGGTTGTAAGTGCTTTGGCTGGAAGGAAGGAACTGTTGGTACCCTTTCTTATAAGAGAAAAGCTGACAAAGACACTCTCCTGAGAGAAGTCAGTATTCTTCATTCGGCCCTCAGTGAGTTCTTTGGTTCTCAAGTCCAAGATTTAGAAGGTGCTGCCAATAGTATTTCTCGCTTAGCCCTTACCTCTGGCGCCCCTTCGCAAGGAATCATGAACACAGCAAATGAGAATGCAGGGATTGCAGATCTGAAGAAGAATCTCCATCGCCTGTATGATATGATGGCAATAGGCATTATGGACAACAAAGCTTTGGTACAAGAGGTTAAGGATATGGGTGAGGTGGTAAGTTACACTTCCTACCAAATAAGCAATCATGATTTACGAATTGATGACACCAAATCTAACCTTCGAGAGCTGATGGGAAAAGTGGATAGAATCCAAGAAGATCTTGAGCATCTAGTTAATATGAACCAAGCTAATCAGGCTCGTGAAACCTCTGTTGCTGCTCAACCAATGGAGGAGGAGTCGGTGGAGCAACTTGTCAAGCATCCAGGCTAATTCCTTAATGGCTTTTCCTTTTAATTTTTTTCTGTTTACTTTTAAATCAGCAGTGTGTTAGGGTATATACTACCACTGGCCAACAAATTTTTGTTAAAACTGTAAGTGGAGTTCTCTGGTCCCCCCTCTGGACCATTTTTGGCTCTGTGTCCTTTGAACAGCAAGAACTCTCAGTCTTGGTTCTTTTTTGTGTAATGAATGGTTGTGCACAGCTTGTTTAATATTACCTCCCTTTACTATTTCTGTTAAAAAAAATATAAGATTAGTCCTTTATACCATGTTAACATGAAGTTTAAAGCTAGTCAGTGTTCAAAGAATTGCAATTAATTATTGATGTAACATTACTTTGTTAATGTTATGATTTTTAAAGGATTGTTTGATTACTTTTCTAATATTATTATTTACAAATTTTATTTAATAACATTAGAATATCTTTGTATTGAATAATAATTTCAAAACTATGCAAAATTTAATATATCAAATATTCATATGATTTGAGTTTGTTAATAAATATATATTTTTTTCTAAAATACTATAGATTCATATTAGTTATATAAATTAGATTAACATAGAATTATGTTAATATAAATTTGCATTAATTAATAAAATCCAAATCAATTATTATATATTGATACATATATAATATATTTTTAATGAAATATACAAGCATGGCTTTAATTTACAAATCAAAACTATGTACCTATTTACAAACCATAAAATAAGGTGAATGAATACTAAGCACACATCTTTGTTCTTTGTTAACTGCTTCACATAAATCCTTATTGTCTCAAGCAATTCTAATAGGCACAATTTCATCTTTATATAAGTAAGAAGGGACCAAAGTATTTTTGGGTAGTATTAGTCTTCTCAAGTCAACAAATAATGTTCAAGTTCATATTACACACCTAAAAGTCAGTGCTCAGTTGATATATGAGCATTTTAGTAGTCAAAGATTACAACCTCACCTTTATCATTGTATCCAGTGATATTTTCAAGAAACAAATTATTGTGCAATCTTCCTACATTGGAATAGGAATTATACCACTTGTAGGGTTACAAAAGTAGTCATCTATAGTAGTTGAAAGAGGCCAAAGCTTGCATAGAAGCTTCCTTTAGATGTTATGTGGAATAACTTGATGGATTATGACCTGTAGAAGTATGAAACATTCGCGGGAGGAAAATGTTATCAAAATTCATTCATGGGAGGAAAAGATTATAAAATTTCAAAAATTTAAGAAAATTTCCAGATTCATTCAGGATCGTTGGCACATACTCAATCCATCTCATCTTGGTCATTGGAGCATTTTTTCCTCATGTGCACCACCAAAATATAACCCTTCGTCCAATGGTCGTGATCCCTTTTCTCAATTAATATTGGCCATTAGAGTATTTCTTTCCCATGGAGAGCATTATGAGATTTGTGTGCCTCCAATGGTTGTGATGGTTTTGGAGGATTAATCCTGGATATTGGTGTAGTTCTTTTCCATGGTGAGAATCATGAGATCTCTATGCCTCCAATGGTTTTGATGGATTTAAAGGATTAATCATGGCCATTGGTGGCCCTCCTCCCTATCACATCTATTTTCTTGATCAAATTCTTGGGTCGTAGTGGCTCGTTGGTGTAAGCAAGAGATAATTTATGATACCCCTTGGCATGTAGCTCCACGGCATTCATATCTTTGCACTAATTGGATCATGGCCTTTGACAGTTCCACTAAGTTGAACAAAAAGTCAATTTGACCTTTTGAGTTAATGTTCACCATTCAAAACATAAATCCAATTATTATTGGTAAATATGGAAATGGTGATACTGAGAACCCATTTCTACGTGGATATGACCTGTGGTTGTAAAACCTATGAATGGATTAAGATTTATAAATAAATCCAACCAACTATTACAACCAGCACATAAAGTATTTCAATTTCAGTAATGCAAAGGAAATTGATGCCCTTGTTCCACGATTTTCTAGGTTGTCACATTTTAAGATACAAATAATGCAGAGAACATTTAAAAACCCTAGAGAATTTGATAGATTGACTTGGCTATTCGATCTCCAGGATTTACACACAAGATGAACTAGGGTACAAACACAACTGAACAATAAGTTGTCTAAATAGGGAAGATCATGCTCCACAACCAACAAAATCGTCTATTATTTTCCTTCTTTGGTCAAAACTCAAGTATAGATGAATGCAATGCACTTCCTTTACTCCACCAATTACATACAAGTACATTCTTTGTTGTTCAATACTAACTTCCATGTTGTCATCAACACTCAAGCACATTTGTAGCCTTCCTCACCATTAAATTTCTTTTCATGGGGGAAATATCAACTTGCCTTGTGCCTTCCATCCTTTCATAAAAAAGCACCGTTCATAAGACTTTTCCAAAACTATTGCATCAATTACTGGAACATGAATTATGCAAGAAGTAAAGATGTTGAAGGGAACTTGTAGTGTTTTAGTTGAGTTAAACCTGTAGCGATGCACCATATCGCCAAGGCTATTTTAAAATTGTGTAACGGGAATAATCCTATATGCAAAGAGAAAAATATTCAGAATCCCTTTATATTATTCCATAGTTTTCCATCAAATTGATGCCTAGTACATATCATGGATCCATGGGCCCTCCTTGGTGCTTGCATGATTGACTTGACACTCATATACTTGATGATGACTCTGGTGTTTGGTGGCATTAGGAATTAGTTTGATACAAAACCCAAACATTTTTTCTTGCACCAAAATTTATTAAAATATAAAAATAATTTAAATGATCTTTAAGTACAACTTGGCAAAGAAACATGATATTTTTTAAATGAAATAAATACCACAATGTATACCTCACTTAATTGATAGTCATGAGCAATGCCTAATCATTCGAGATCATATTTGACATGAAAATAAATTCATATTTTAATTTGGATAATGTTAGGACCTTCTTTTGAAATATGTTGTGCATCTTGGACAGATATGATCAATTTCATTGCAAAACTTGAAACCAAGAGCGATTTACTCTTAGAGTAAAATTTTTGAAGAGGTAGATCTAGTGTTAACAATTGCAAATATTGGGGTGAGTATAATATCAAAATAGATTTTGAATTGTGTTTAGTCATGAATATTCTTTCTGGTCATTCACTTGGGTTCAAATGTCAGATGATTAGAAGAAGTTAAGTAATGGGATATACAAAAATGGATGAAATATATAAAGTTCTAAACATTGTGTTGGTTTCATTTTGTACATGAATGATAAAATTGGGCTTATTAAAATGCTCATTTCATAATTTTCATTCAAATTAAAGGGATGGATTGCATATTTTTTACATGCTAGCATTTATCAGTTTTGACTTGAATGTAATAATTTTTCCTACATAGATTGCATTGTTTTAAATTATGGAAATAATATTACTCTTTTTTTTTTATTGTGGAAGGATGTGATAATTTACACAATAGATGAATGCAATGTTCATTGTGTTGATGTGGTATGACAATATTTATTGGAATTTCCTTTGTCCTTGTGAATCTTTTAGTTCACATTTTTTGTTAACAAATGCATCTTATATTTAATTAATATGCACATATAAATACATCTTATATTCATACATTTTGAGTAAAATATGGGGCATCCTTATTTCCTATTCCTATATACAAAAGGATGGAAATCCTATGTTCTTTGGTCCCAAATACCATAGAATCAACACTTTTCCTAAAGATGTGTATCCTAGTTGTATATCACTTTGCAATTTCATATTTAAACCCAACAACTTTGNATATATATGAATGAATGTTGATACACGTGAACATTGTGATCTTTTTATATAGTGTTGAGGAGATTGGTCACAATGAAAGGTTGTGACCTTTAGGTGTCCTAATATATAATAATTATGTATTGCATAATTAGGTTCATAACATGCCACCCCTCCACGATATGCTTCGTCCTTGAAGCAATTCAAAAAATGAGATGAAATGATCTTCAAAGTTTTAAGCAATATTGTCAAAGTCTAGAAGGACCAACCCACCTAGGCTGATTTTTATTGACACTGTTTGTTGATAATATGCTCAAACGGAACCTCTTGGATTGCTATTCCAATTATCATTTTCACCCCAAGTTGTATTGTAATTTTGAACCATCATAATGCAATAGAAAGGTTACACATGAACATGTTCTCAAGGGTAGGGATATGATCCTCACACTCCTGGGACAAGGGTACTCCAAAGGAGATGTTTCCCCACTTCCCCTTTTCAGGGGACATGTCCCCCTAAAAAAATGACATGCTCGCATGCTCCTTTTTTTACCAAAGTATCCCATCCTGAGAAAAAAATTTAAAAAATAAAAATAAAAAAAATAAATGTAAACCTAATGCATAGGTAGAATGAGGAGGGACCTGATGAGGCACAACTTGGGTTGGATGGTGTGTAATTGAGTATTTTAGAGAATGTAAATGATTTTGATTTAGATAGTGACAATCCCATAATTTGTCCTTTTTTCTTCATTCAATAGCTGGATGCAAAAACTAGTGGGACATTGCCTTCAAAATGATGCTCATTTGTCGTTTCAGATCTTCTTAGATCAATTACATTAAGACTTATACCTATTTATTTTGATTTTCTAAATCTAATGATAAATACAATGGTAATATATGTTTATACATAAATTTAATGATGTATGCTATTGGGGAATTGTTATGTATAAGGTTTCAATGATTCATGTTTTAGTTTTCATATATTTTAATTTTATTTTCTTAGTATTTGTAAAAGGGTCCCCTCTATTAGAGACCCCAACATCCTCTATGACATTGCCTAGAATTTGGGGGTTGCTTCCACACATCATCTTTATTTGTTTCTCTTCTCCCATGTATCCATGTTTTCTTAATGGGTTTCCCCACTCTCGCATCCCCACATCCTAGAAACTTGGTGTAACATTAGTAAATAGAGTGTTAACACTATTTTTTGATAATATGCTCAATTGGAACTTCTTGGATTGCTAGTCCAAGTATTATTTTCACTCCAAGTTGTATTGTAATTCTGAACCATCATAATGTAATAGAAATGTTACACATGAACATGTTCTCAAGGGTAGGGACATGCTCCTTACACTCTTGGGACATGGGTACTCCATGGGAGATGTTTCCCCACTTCCCCTTTTCGAGGGACATGTTTCCCTAAAAAAATGACATGCTCGCATGCTCCTTTCTTTACCAAAGTATCCCTTCTTGAGAAAAAAAATTTAAAAAGAAAAAGAAGAAAAAGAAAATGAATGTAAACCCAATGCATAGGTAGGATGAGAAGGGACCCGATGAGGCACAACTTGGGTTGGATGGTGTGTAATTGAGTAGTTTAGAGAATGTAAATGATTTTGATTTAGATAGTGACAATGCCAGGATTTGTCCTTTTTTCTTCATTCAATAGTTGGATGCAAAGACTAGTGGTACATTGCCTTCAAAAATGACACTCATTTTTCATTTCAGATCTTCTTAGATCAATTATATTAAGACTTATACCTATTTCTTTTGATTGTCTAAATCTAATTATAAATACAATGGTAATATATGTTTATACATAAATGTAATGATGAACGTTATTGGTGAATTGTTATGTATAAGGTTTCAATGATTTATGTTTTAGTTTTCATATAATTTAATTTTATTTTCTTAGTATTTGTAAAAGGGTCCTCTCTATCAGAGACCCCAACATCCTCTATGACATTCCCTAGAATTTGGGGGTTGGTTCCACACATCCTCTTAATTTTTTTTCCTTCTCCCACTTATCCATGTTTTCTTAATGGGTTTCCGCACTCTCACATCCCCACATCCTAGAAACTTGGTGTAACATTAGTAAATAGAGTGTTAATGGCAGTAAAGGAAATGTTGATACTGCGAATTAACTAGTTATTGGGACAACTCTTATGATTAGGATGAATATAAGGAATATTTGTAACTTGCTTATTTTTCATTTCAGTTTTATTATGATTGATTCATGTTAATTGGGTATTTAAGGATTTGTCATATCCTTGTGTTACTTTGTTGGTCAATCGTATTTCATTTATAGACATTTGGGATTTCTAGGTTGAGTTCATGAATGTTTATATGTTTACGGATTTGAATTCAACCCTTGAACACATGCATACTTTAATTGAATCGGTATATGTCCCATTTTTTAATTTTAGTATTGTTAAAACTCTTCGTTTGACTTTGGTAAGCAAGGTTTGTATTTGAAATGAATTTGGAAAACTTGTTGAAAAAACAAGTGACCTAAAAGGTTAATATTTAGATTTATTTTCTCTGTTGTGTGTAGTAGCAAGTCACTCTTTGGAATATTGGAGGAAAGATAACACCATCATATACCAATTAGATGAAAACACCTTTAAGCACGATAGTTTTGGGATAACATGTTTGAATAATATCACTACTATCCCAAATATGAGATCTAACAATGACACTCATGGTAGGTAGACATCTAGACCCTATTAAAGTCTTTATAAATGTCCTTTATCCCTTTGAATGCTAAATACTTACTTTATCCCTTTGAATGCTAAATACTTACTTTATCCCTTTGAACGATAAATACATTCTTATGATTGTGGAACTAAATTCTAAAAATAGAAATGTGGATGTTTCTTCCACTTTTCCACTTTCTCCCAAAAGTAGGATCTTATTGTTTATGATTTATTATCCAATAACCTTGTTGTCACATGGCATAGTGGTTGTTTTATTTCTTCCAATGTTGAGAATCATTTGATGAGGGACATACTCTACTCTTCAAACCATTAAATCTAATACATCCTTGTTAGAACCATCCTATTTAACCTCCACTACTAAGTTTGTTAAAAGATGCACCTTCTAAAAGTGATTCTTCTGAAAGTGATTCTGAAAGGATGAAATAAGAAACATGTAGCATTATGTGTTCTTCAGTTATCAAGAACATATATGATTTTTTTTTCTTTGGATAAGGACCTCTTATTAATGGATATTTGAAATACATTTCATTTCTCCAATAAGGTAGACAAATTATCCATGTCGTTGTTGGTCATCCAAGTTAATTTGCATATTTCATCCTGCAATCAATGACATTTGATGGTAAACTCCTAGAACCACTTGAATTCTCTCCATTAGCTATCTATTTAGTATTTATGCTTCATATATATTGTAATTATAAATATTTGGGGCCTTATACTTTTCTTGTGAAGTTTCAAGTTATTTTGTAGAAATAGGAATTTAATTTAGAAACGGGATTTTAAATGGAGATGAATGCCAATTTTATAGCGGAACTGACTATTTTTTTATCAAAAAGAACTACAAAATCAATTATGTAGTGGAACTCAAGGAATTTTAGGTTTTAGCACTACGAAATTGTGAAGTCTTCATAAATACTAAATTTTTGCTAATTAGGCTTTCACTCATTGAATGCCATGAGATGTTGAGCTTGGGATTTCACTTGAAGAATGTTAGGGTGAATAATAACATGAATAGGTTGATTGTCAAACATAATAAGTTATGTGATTTTCCCAAAGAATATCAAATAATAACAAGGCATGAAAAACACCAAAGAGGTATTCAAAAATTAAGTATCTAAAAGAATAGAAAAGATTCAATCCAACCATGACCGGCTAGGAATTCTGGCAAAGCTTGGAACTCAGGTCTTATAAGACACCTTGAAAATTCCATCATCTTGGGCTTGATCAACTAACTACTATAGTAGGTTTTTGGTACAAGGAGTAATAAAATGTAGATATATAGTCAGCGCTAGGGCTTATATTTTGCAGCATTGGTTTCAATAGTTATCAAGAACATTGTATAATTCTTGCAACCAACCTAGTTTCATTTTGTAATTTTTGTTAGTCAACCTTAATTAGTGATATAGCTTGGATATACTCTCCCTTTTTGTTTCATATCCCAATGTAATAGTTTTAGAAGTTTTAGTTGTTTATCTAGTTTAAGTCTGTGTCAAGACTATATCATATCCATGTCTATTTGAGTAAGACTTAAATTAGAAAGTTGATCCTTTTGAAGTGGATCTGAGATCCAAATGTTTTGTCTAATGTGTCTTTTAAAAGGGATGGTTTATGTAAAGAAAGGGGTTGTTGTCAGAACAAAAACTAGTACTACTTCATTAATTTTGTATTTTACACAATTTTCTTGGGGAAATCAAAATCAGATTGTATTCATTGATCAATGCTCTTGTTGTATGGTTTGAATCTTCATTTCTTTTATTATCAATCTATATTGAGTGCAGTGTGATTTTGCATAGCTTTAAAATGTTTCCTTGTCTGTAGACCAAATAGTAAGGTAGAAATATGTATTGCCTTTTTTTCAGATCAAATGACAAGGTTGTCTTGTTTATTTCCTATAGCCATTGGATTGTCTTCAATATTTCACTTGTAAACAAAATATTATTGTCTGTGATGTTTTGGTATACTTTTCCACCCATTATTTTTCACTCCCAATAGTTTGACATAACCATTTTGAGTATGCATATAAAGTCACAATCTTCCAATCAAAAACCTATTGAAAACCTTGTTTTATGCTCAACCTTAAGCCAAATAGAATCTGTCCAACATCAAATCAATATTTCAACCATTTATTTTCCAACTTCTCTAGATTTTTCTTTTAACAATCAAATCAATATTTCAACCATTTATTTTCAACTTCTCTAGATTTTTCTTTTAACAATTAAGATGCGTACTTTAAGTATGACAACTGGTTTATTCATTTTTATGCATGTCACCGTTGAAAATTTCAATGATGAAATTTAATTGTGTTCATGTGATGGTTACTAACTAATCATTAATTATGGCCGCTGAAAAAAAAAATGTAACCACTTATATCCATAGAGGTCCCACTCTTTATAGCCAAACACTTCATATACAGATTATTGAGATCGATAGCCTTGTGAAGGGGATGAAGTGGTTACATGACTCATAGAGCTTAAATATGAAAAAGAAATACTCTCTCCATCCTTATAACGAGGGAACTCAAATAGTTAGTTTTACTTATCTTCACTAATCTCACACTATTTAAGTAAATATAAAAAAATTAAATTACAATTATGGATGTTCAACATCACGACAATGATGGTTACTAACTAATCATTTTAAAATGTGGATCTAATTAATTTTATTTATAATTAGCTATTCGAACACCATGAAAAAATCATAATCATAGTTATAATGGACCATCCTTTTAAAATATTATTCTTTAATATTCTTGTACAAAATATTTTAATAGGAAACACTCTCGCTTTCAATCTAGGTACTTTTCCACTATATAATCATTCCCCACTCGCCATATTAAACAAAGCATTGTAGGTACTTCTCCACTATATAATCATTACCCACTCGCCATATTAAACAAAGAATTGATTAAATATATGAAGAAAACGAGTTTCCAACTACAAGCAATCTTGATGTTGATGTAATTCTTCATGTATTCATTATGTAGAGTACACTGGTTTACTATTATTTTATTGTTTTTTATTTGTAAATGATCAACAAGAGTATTATCGTCAAATGTGCGCTTTTATTTCCACTTTTTCTATAATGAGAGGGTGGGGTGCATATACTTGTAGTGATTATTTATTTATTTTTAAAAAATTAAATAATGAAAAAGTGAATGAAATATATTTATAATATTTATTTATTCATTTTATAAAGATTAAATATATATAATAAACTTATATTTTATTTTTTTATTTCCATTCTTTATGAAAATGCATAGTTTGTCCTCACTCTTCTTAACAAGACACTTTTTAACATATTGATGTATTTTTTCTCATTTATACCTTTTTATAATAATAATAATAATAATAATCTATTTTTGAGGTCACTGAAAACGAGACACCAATTTGGTGTATGAGACCCCCTTGTTTATGGGACAAGGGATAAGGTGAAATGAAAATACTCTATAACATATTTATGTATTTACCTTTTTATAAAAGGTGAAATGAAAATAAAGGCTAGATATGCATTCATAACACCTCACTTCTAACCTCCACAGAAATAACTTGGGCAAGCTTAAAGTGCACTAATCTCGTCTTATTTTAACTCGATACTTAAAAGAAACACTGAGTAGTAGGTGCAAGGAGTCTTTTTACTTTGATGAAAAAACAATATTGACCTTTTCATGAGGCATTAGTAGGGTGACTAACAACCCAGTTGAATTGTACTCTTTGTACATGGGTTTGGAGATTATTCACAGTATATAAATCTAAAAACTTCTTATTATGGGTGATTTTCTCTTGGTTATCAAGCGGGTAAGGAAAAAAATTGTCAAAGAGGGCACAACTGTACCAAGGACCTTTGAAATGATTAATTAGCATCTTAACTAAGTACGCGTAGAAAAACTATTGCATATTTGAAGGTAGAACAATACTCTTTTTTATCAAATGGCCAATGTAACAATAAGGTTGGACAAGAGGATTTTTATTCAAAATGGGGACCAACCTAATCCTCGATGGCTCCCCTAGTTTTTATATTGTGGAGGGTGGTAGATACCATATATCAAATCACAAGTCAAATGATATCACCCAAGGGAGGTCATATATGGGGTTCATGTATTTGATATGATCCCAAGGGGGGCATATATGGGGCTATGTAGGGCTACATGTACATGCATGGAAATTTGCGTCCTAACATACAATTGGTGTATCCTTCCCCATGTGATCCATCACTAAATATTCATGGCAAGCAAGCGAGCCATAACACTCCCCTATGCCCTTTGCCCCCTCTACATGTTTCCTTTCTTGAGCATTATTTCTTTATGGCCCTCTTATGGTTACTCTCCAGTGATGGTGGGGTATCTTTGGTAGGCAATACTAGAGAAAAAGTAAGGCTTGGGATGTAGAAGTGACATAACAATTCTAGCTTTGTCTATGCAAGCTCACCTTTTCCTCACCAAGGAGAGCAAAGAGGTAAGGAAACTTGCCTCATTTATGTCTCATTTGGGAAATAAAGGAGCAAGGACTTTTCTCTTGCTATTGATTGTGAGGAGGTCTCTGTGTTTTTTGTTGTTGGATTCCAACTACTGTGGCTTGTCTTCTATGCATGGTGAACATTTTATACCCTAGATGGGGAACAATTGTATGCCTTATTTTTCTCTGCACACTAGTATGACCAGCCCCTCGAACTAGGGCATAGACCTGGGGGATGGGAAAATGACATTAAGGATATAAAGATGATGATGAGGCATCTGAACTTGAAGGTGGATGGTTTGAGGGGGTTTTTGAATGGTGTAAACACTCATATTGCTCATGAGGATGCCAAGTAGGGGGCTATTGAAAGCAAAGTGAAGGAGTAGGGGAAGAAAATTACTAATCTTATTAGGGACACAAAGATGCATTTCAACATTATTTTGGGTATGTCTCAGGATGCCCAGTCTTAGAAAGCTGACTCTATATGCACTAAGCTAATGGAAAAGGACATTGAACAACAACCAGCCAATGTTGTCATGGAAATTTCCAACTCAAAGGACACTAGTAAAGGAAAGCAACAACCGAAAAAGGCCACGATGGCTATGTTTTTCTATGTTTTCATGTCTTTTACTTGTATTAAGCTATTGGGAAAATATATCCAAATATATAGTTATCAGTTTTTAATGAAGTTTATAGTCATAGTCTTAAGGTTGTACAAGGGGGAGAAGTTTTGTGATGTATCTTTATAGTAGTTATGTAATGCCCATATGGTAAAATAAATTATATAGGTATATAAAGGTGCATATTAATAACCAAATTAAACCTATAGGTGCACAAAAATTAAATTATACATATAACATAGGTACATAATAGGCAATATTCAAGTAAAGGGGTTTGATTAAGTTAATTTACCTATTTCACTAAACTAAAAGGGGGTTAAATGCATGGATGACAACTCAAGTCATCTATGCAAATAAACCTTATCATTTTATAATGGAAAAGGGGCCATTTAAGTAGGAGGAGAGGGTTGTTTTAGAGGTTGTATGCTTTGTTTTGTTTATGGGGGCTTCATGAGAGAATAGGGATTTTTCTGCTTGTTATTATGTGTGGGTTGTTTCATCCTAATTGTGAAGAGTTGTTGAGGGGACTAAGAGTCTTGATTGTAAGGAAGTGTTTGTCGAACATAGTTTTATTGATTGAGGTATCAGGGGCTTTGTTGACGTGTAGAATTGACCACTCATTAACACAAAAGAAGCAACCTGACCCAAAGGTTTCAAATTAACTTTTAGTCATTTGGAATGGTTACTTCTGATGGGAATGCAGCTCCATTGCCACTTATGAGGGTTGCTCTTTGGTGAGAGACTTGATGTTTTGAATTTTTTTATTTTTCCTAAATGAAAATAATTACCAAATTAAATGCAAATTAATCTAAAACAAGAAAACTGAAATTTAATCTAATTAATCCAATCTTGATTGAGAGTGTTCTGCAATTCTAAATTGAATCAATTTACAATATAAATTAATTACGAAATGATAAGATTCAGAATCAATACCAAGTTATATATCACTATTCATTATGCTGTCAACTATACCCTTAATCGAATAATAAAACGAATTAACAATTCAAAATATAGCTATAATAAACAAAAAGTAGTCAATGGATTAAGCATATGTATATCATTGCCAATCTTATATCTAAATCAAAAGAAGAAAAATATGATAATGAAACAAAAATTTAAATTATACTAACATAAATTGGTCGTCAAACAAGTTCAGTAGTTCCTAAAATGAGTTCCAAATGAAAAAGTTTACAAACTATTTATGAATTCTTTGTGACTATCTCTTTATCACCCATTGACCCATTTGAAAGTCTTAACAAGTTTGAATTTATACAAAATAAAATACAACTAATCTCTAGATCTCTAGGATCGAATAATAGACATAAGTCCAGAAATAGTGTAAACATTGATTCGCTACCAGAAGGAATCACTTAAGGATGATGACATATTGATATTTGTCATCATCAGTAAAAGGAGTTTTCAACAGGAAATGCATAAAACTCAGATGGTTGTGTTATTCCAGTTTAGTTACACTGACTCGGCATAATTGAACTTACATGATTATTGTATCCTCCAACGAATTGATAGTTACCGTGACACTTTCCCAACGCTAATTGATAGTTTTTCATGATTTGGTGATCGAATATTCTACTCAAATTGTGCTTAATATTAGGAGTGAACTTATTTTGATCCATAATGTGCATGAAACCAACTATACAAAGACACCTACCATATAAGTCAATTTAATTAAAATAAAATTATATCGAAGTAGCTAAAGAACATATAACGATTATGTAGATGGTATATAAAAGATAATCAAATCGAATTTAAAATGGGAAGACAAAGATATGTGAAAAATAAATCTTTTACCATGCGTTTACTTCCAAATACTAAATCCGTATATATGATTAGATCACAAAACATTGACTAAAGTATGTAAATTGATCCATAGTAAAAAATTCGTGAAGGGTATTAAAAATAGGGAAAGAGAATTATTTCAAAATTTCTCTATAAGTCAATCAAAATTGGAAAATTTTCAATCCCAAACTTCTACATTCTCTAAGGAGCATAGATTAATATATTAAGCCTTTGTAGATGGAGTAACCCTTCTTCTGGCCTCTATCAACTTGGATTGCAATTTCTTGACTTTCATCTTGTTTCGTTTGTTCTTAAAGTACCATTTGTCTGCTTTTCTTATCAATAATTCCCTTTGATTTTTTATCCCGTCCTTGTGTCTCTCCACATGAGAAAAGTTTGCTTTCAACCTCTCATTTCCAATTTTAATGTAATTGTTCAACAACTCTAATTCTTTGATTTCACTTTTGTTTGTTCTGAAAGTACCATTTGTGTGCTTTTCTTATCAACAATTCCCTTTGAGATTTTAGCCTATCCTTGTGTCTATCCACATGAACAAAGTTTGCTTTCAACCTCTCATTTTCAATTTTAATGTAATTGTTCAATAACTCTAATTCTTTGATTTCACACTCTAGCCAGTGTATTTTATTTTCTTGTTCCTTTTCTGATGATGGAGTAGTCGTCTTTCCTAGGCCATAAATGGAATGAACATCGTATTCATTATCTAGAGAATTGTAATCCACATTTTGTTCATTATTATTAAAAACTTGATATTTAAAGCAAATTGATGACTAGAATCAGGGTTGAACCCTTTCACTTGCTCAAATCTCTCAGAATCATTTACTTGGTTATCTTCAAATTCCACAAGATTAATAATCCTTGGACTTTTAGTTTAAGGACTTTGATCACTTTCTATAAGTAGGCCTTTGGTCATACTTTAAGTAACCCTACAAGCAATAGAATTGAAATTTCTCTTACTGGTTTCAAAAAACCTTTGTTTTCATCCTCTTAGTTACAGGGTTCGAAGAATTAGCTTCGTGGTTGTTAATTTGTTTACCTTTCCCTCTTTTCTTAGTGGGAATCTGAGGCTCATTTTCACAAAACGTTGTTTTTCAAAACATGAGGTTTAGAAACCCTATAAATAGAAACCATAGGGTTCAAAACCATGTCATTGGAAACAACAAGATTATAAAATCTACCATTTGAAACCTTAGTAATTGAAACCCTGTCAATTTTGTTCATAGATTTCGACGGGTGTGCTTAAGACTTCCCAAAAAATTCAACGAAATGGTTTTTTACCAAGATATGGGCACATGTATCGTTTAACTCTAACAACCTAGCTTCATCTAGAATCTTAACTAAACCATAATGTAAAAGAATTCTATCTAGGTTTCTAGTTCCCTATTGAACAAAGGATGCCATCTTTCTTAAATTATTCAACAAATAAAATAGGATGTTCAATTGATATCCAAAAAACATCATCAGGAATATAACATGATAATAGTAAGCCGAAGAATATATTCCTTCAGATGTAACGTACCTATATATGATGAAATGGGTAAGTCGCAATTGCTTCCTAAAAACTTCAACAAACCTTGCTTTTTCTCAACTCGACCTCTTGTAGGGTTTTTCATAAATTGCTTCTAGGTGTCATCTTTGAATCTTTGGCATTTGAACCACTTTCACCTTGTTGAGGGAATTTTGTAGCTCGAAAGATGAATGCTTTAGATAAATTAAGCTCCAAATAAAAAATATGTGCTTTATTTCCATCAAATAACAGAGTGAATGCTTTGGTAACCAAGGTATTAAACCCTTGGAAATTCATGAGAAAAGGCATCCACCCAATCATTTGAAATTGTCTCAGATATTTGTCATCAGATTCAAAAAATTCAACGTGAGAGGGTTCCACTCTTACCATAGGAACCATGATAGAAAACCAAGTTTGGGCGAATACAATTATGGAACACGACCTTGATACAAAAGGAAATAAGAACGTGCAAGAAATGATGACCATTTTAGAAACCAAGACCTTATCTAGAGGATTACCAAAGGTATACAGAGACCCATTGTGCCCATCATTCTAGAATACGCGAGTCTGAGACTATGATTTCGATAGTAAGGTTAAGTCAATTAGACCATCTAATCCATTTGAACAATCCAACCATGTAAATGATTACCTAGGTAAATCCCCATGTCATAACATTAATTTGGCAAATGTGTGCAGACATCATTACATATCGTTGATGTAGGTGGTAATTCAATATAAATTAAACTTGGTCTTCAAAATAAAATTGTAAGGTAACATGATAAATCAAAATGATTAAACTTGGTTTTAAAAATAAAATTGTAAGGTAACATGGTAAATCAAAATGAACCTTTTGATAATAGGACTATGATAAATGAAATATTGGCCCTTTATAAAAAATCGTAAAGCATGAAACTGAGGGTATCATATGTTTTCATCATTCAAAACATAACAAAATAATGGTTCCGAGAAAAATTACCTTTTAATCGATATGCAAACAAAAGAATCACTACAATCCTATGGAGTTTTAAATAAATTGTGTCACTGAAAACTAATCTTAACCTTGAATGATTATATCATCATAGAAAGCCAAAAACAAATTAGAAGCTATTGAAAAAAGTTTAAAAGTGATCTAACAATGTTTTTTTGTTGACAATTTTGAATTTAATTTCATGACGCAGATACGAAAATAGCAATTAATCCCAAAAATCATGTCACATATAAATCATAAAATGAGTCAACATTTAACATAATTGTCAAAATAAAACAAACCAATTTCCAGTAGTTACTGAATGTTATAGCAGATAATTGTTAAATGAATGAGTTTTGATATTGTGACTAATCTATCAATATTTGATCCAAAATAGAAAATCAAAATATTATCTAATCATTCCACTGCTCATTACTTCTTTCATTATGACAATTAAGCTAGAAAAAGTATATAACCATAAATCAACAGATCCTAAATATTGTTAGAAGAAGCATAATTGAACCAAAACATTGAAAATATCACTAAATATCAGAAGAAACATCAGCATTAATAAATAATCAGTAAGCTTGATTGTTTAAGACCAAATAATCTCAATTGTAATATCTAGGCATAAATTTACTCAAAATAAACCGGTAGAAAAATAATATATGAACATATCTTACAAGAACTTTTTAGACTGATCGACTCAAAATCAAGACTTAAAAGCGAACTTCAATCATCATCAATTTCTATAGGGGACCCTTAGTTTTTTATGAAAATGAGAGAGATTTGTTGGGAAGCCAGAGGCCATTAGTATTTGACTGAAAGGTAGGTTAGGTGGAGAGTTGTTCCTCACATTTCATTGTATATTGTTATTGTTGTTAGAGCTGGCTATTGGGTTGTTATTTAGACTGTAATAAGTGTCATCCAAGCATACATCAACCTTACCCAAATCACTTAAATCAATAAATAAGGTTATTAGCCTAAGTTTCTTGGATAAGCTTTACAAGTTATAGTCTTTTCAATTATCTCTAGTATGTAAATTTCTAGTTAATTCTCATAAGTGATTATGATACAAATCCTTTTACTTGTTTTGGTTATAAAACACATAGCAATCAACTTTATTGATGTTCTCTCCATTGCTAGGTTGCTGTGGTGATTGTTTTCAGAAATTATAGTCGGAATTTCCACAGAGTTCATGATTTTCATCGACGTTTCAAGTCCACAACAGGACTCATCATCAAGATTTTTATGTCAAGGAAGAGTCAGTGATCTTGATGAGATATTAATATTGGTGTTCCAAGTTTCTTGGGTGTCGGTTAGGGTTGAGAGTTTAATAAAATCCATATTGTAATGTTAAGAATTCATTATTTATTTTTAATATTATTATCAATATAAGTGTTAAATTTGTTTTAGTAATTTAGTTTATAAAAAGTTAATGTTTATAAAGTTACTTCAAGTTCAAAAATCTTTTATTTAATTGATATTAGTTCAAATCCTTTATAAATTTATTAAAAGTCTTTTTTTTAATTTTTTATTATTTAAAATATTTTAAAAATATGTTATTTTGTAACTTTGTATTAGTAAAGTAATGTGGTGTTTAAAGGATTATTATATGAGGAGGGAAACTGGATCTCGGATGATCAAAGCATCAATTCTCTTAGGATTCGATATTTTAAAAATATTTTTGCTGATGATCATAAGACCAATCTTTCTGCTCAGCTAAAGGTGATTCGTCTATTTCCTTCTTATATCAAGGAGGATAGAAAAAAGGTATTTACTGATTCTGTCACTCTATCAGAAGTTGTTGAAGCACTCAAAACTTTCAAAAAGGATAAGGCTCCAGGACCTGATGGCTGGCCTGTTGAATTCTATCTGACCTTTATAGACTTCCTGGGCCCTCTCCTTGTTGATTTGGTGGAATCTTCTAGAATCTCGGGTAGTGTGGCCCCTTCCCTTAATTCCACCTTCATAGCTCTAATCCCAAAAATTGAACAGCCTGTCTCCTTTATTGACTTTCTCCCTATCTCTCTTTGCAACCTTTTTTATAAGTTGATTTCTAAAGTAGCAGCCCTGAGACTCAAACCTTTCCTTGACTCCTCTATTTCTCCCCAACAAATCGGCTTCCTAAAGAACCGTCAAATCACTGAGCCGGTTGCCATCACGCGGGAAGTTCTTCACTCAGTCAAAACAAAAAAGAGATGTGCGCTCATCCTCAAGTTAGACTTGACAAAGGCTTTCGACAGGGTAATTTGGGCTTACATCCGTCTTATTCTTATTCAGATTGGAGTTCCTCTTGTAGGAGTGAATTGGATTTTGGGATGCATTTCTTCAGCAAATTTTGTTGTCCTTGTCAATGGTTCTCCCTCTTCGTTCTTTCCAGCCTCTCGTGGAATCAGACAGGGCTGTCCTTTGTCCCCGTTGTTGTTCATCCTGGTTATAGAGGGTCTTAGCCTTCTTATTGAAGATGCCAAGCGCAATGGAAAAATCAAAGGGATCAAAATTTCTTCACATCTCTTCCTCACTCATTTGCTATTTGTAGACGATGTGATTTTATTCGGTATGGGTTCCTTTGAGGAATGGATAGCATTCAAAGTTATACTTGATACATTTTGTGAGGCCTCTGGCATGTGCATAAACTTGGAAAAATCCTGCTTCCTCCATAATGACTTAGATGTTTCCCTCTTTGGTAGAATCACTGGTCTTCTTCCGTAGAGATTTGCTCATATAAATCAGGGTTTCAATATCTTGGGTACTTCCTCAAGCCTTCAGGATATCTGGTTAAGGATTGGCACTGGCTTATAGCTAAATTTGAGAAGCGTATCTCTCATTGGACTAACAGGATCTTATCTATGGGAGGACGTTTAGTTCTTATTTGATCTATGCTCTCAAGCATCCATGTCTATTGGATGGCCCTTATTCCTATCCCTTCTTCAATTTTAGATAAAATCAGAAAATTGATCTTTTCCTTTCTTTGGGGATCCTCTTCAAAAGGGAAAAAATTTCATCTCGTTGATTGGCATCTACTCGCTCGACCTATGTCATTAGGTGGTTGGGGGATAAAACACCTCCCTAGTTTCAGTTTATCTCTGAGATTGAAGAGTTTATGGAATGCTTTAAATAGCACTGGCATCTGGAATCTTATCTTGTTTGTGAAATATATGAAGAATCGGCCTATGGAATTATGGCTAAGAGAAAAATGTTTCAGGTTTCGAAATGTCTCGGTTATTTGGAAAGGCTTCCTCTTAACCTTGCCTTGGCTGGGTAAAGGGGTTCTCTGGAAAGTAGGAAATGGCTCAGATATTCGCTTGGGTGTAGATCCTGTAGTTGGATTGGGCATCACTTATATTCTCCCAAATGATTTGAGAGCCTATCTGGAAGATTATGGGATTTGGATCCTAGATCAAGCTAGAAATGATACTGTTTTTGCTTCAGGGTACTGGTTTACAGCTGAAGATCTTGACCTGTGTGGCGATTGGAAATCTTGTTGGGATCACTATATTAGAGGGTTGGAATATAGCAGAATCTGATTGAAGGATCTATGTGACTCTCTTCTTTGGTCTAACAATAATTATATTGGTCCTCTTACTGCAGCCAAAGGCTATGAAAGTATCATCTCGAACAACAGTTTAGAAGTGGGGAATTCTGTTAGTGATTCTCTTTGGTCTCTAAATATCCCAACTAAAATTGCTTGTTTCAACTGGCTTCTGATTAATGGTCAGATTCTTACCTGGGGGCAACTTCAGTCGCATGGTTTTTATGGTCCAAGCCGCTGTGTATTATGCAAGAGAAATGTAGAGGATATACAACATCGTTTCCTGTATTTCCCCTTCACTGTGAGTTTGTTCTCTCACTATGCAGCTCAATATGGATTTTTTCTGCCAGTTTTGACTCGGTCCCGTCCCTTCTGGTGCATTGGTTTAAGACCACTGCGCGTCATGTTGTTTTTAGATACTTCCCTTTTTTTGCATACTGGTGTATTTCGAATCTTCGGAACAAATGTATCTTTGAGAATAGAAATCCTTCATTACAGCCACTTTTCTCCACGATTGAGAATTTTATAAAGCTATTTCCAGTTCCTATTAAATCTCAAAAAATTAGGAATATTGGGCTAAATCCATAGAAGGTCTTTCCTTGTGCATTTTTCGATGGGGCTGCTGATAAGAAAATTGGAGGTGCAGGGTATGTGATCTATCTAAATGTTAATCATTTTTTCAGTTTCTCTTTGGGATGTGGATGTAGTACTAATACTAGAGCAGAATTACTGGCACTCTAAGCTATATTAAGAGTGAGTATGATGATGGGCCTGCCAACTCACTTGATCTTTGGTGACTCGATGGTAATTATTTCTTGGCTCAACGGACTCTCCACCCTTAATATTCCGTATCTGATGCATTGGTGTGATGAAATAAATAATATGCTTCATCTAGTCCCTCCGGTGATTTTCAAGCATATATACCAAGAGCATAACATGCTGGCTGATGGCCTCTCCAAACAGGCGCTGAAACTGGATATGGGATATGGAACTTTCTATGAAACACTAGATGGCATGGTCATAAAACATGGCCAATTTATGCTCTTTTAGTTGTTGAAATTCTTCTGTTTGTTCAGCATTTGATATTTCAGTATTTGATTGTTATGCTATATCTTTCATGTTGAGACTTCTTCAGCCAACTAGTTTTTCTCTGGATTATCTTCTTGAGATCACCTCCGATTCACAGCATTATTTGACCTGATATTTCAGGAATGATGAGAAAAGTCTGCTATGATCAGACTTTTATTTTTTTTCTGCTGGCTGGCTGTTAGTGCAGGCTTGTTCATTGTTTTTGTATATATGCTGATTAGCTACTCATTGTTCCTTTCTGTCAAGAAAGAGGGTAAATGTTTAATATGTCTTTTGATTCCTATGAATAACAAAGACTGGTATTTTTTCCTCTGAAAAAATTATATGACGTTTGCAAGTTATGTCCTTTCACAATTAAGATGAGGAGTTCTTAAAATAAAATAAAATGGATGTAATTGTTTAGAAATATATATATATATATATGAATGAATGAATGAATGGACGGATGAATGAGAGTGCAATATGAAATGTATCGTATTTGTGTTAAAGGTTGTTTTCATATATGGTATATGTTATTAAAATATTTATAAGAAATAAAAAATAGCGATATAATATAATGTGATAGGTAATCTTTTTTTTACTTATAAATTAAAATATATAGTTTTAAAAGAATTTAATACAAAAATAATGTTTAAAAAAATTATCCATTATTAATTAATACATACACATAGTTTTAAGGAGTAATTTAGTTGGTTTAATTACCATGTTATCATATTGTTCACCCAGGTTCAATTCCTTTTGTAAGGATCAACAACTTTAGTGATAGGTTAGTGATAAGTGATGGCGAGGAAAAAAGTTCACAACTAGGCGTTGGAAGGTGAAGAATACCAGTATATGCCAACAAATTTATTATAAACGTCATCCATAAATGCAAGAAAACAATAAAAATTAATTTTGAATTGGTATCTTTTAAACACTCAAATATTTGCATCTCAATTTATTTTTATTCTTCTATAAACAAATAAACTTAAAATTCAATTAAATCCATACTAATTTTTTATTCAATATGAAGAATACTACCTAAAATACTCCACTATGTAAAATCATAAATTAATACTACTTGAAATACTTCACTATCTAAAATTATAAATTACAATAGTTAAGGATATTGTGGTCTGTTGGTAGTGCTAGATGGATTTGATTCCATCCATCCAGGTTCAATTCTATTGAGACATGTTTTGGCTTGGATGTCTGGCTGACGATTTACTCGACCTACCATCCACAAAAGTGGGGAAGTTTGTTGAGATTTTTTGTGCATGTGTGGGCTCATGGAAATTGTAGGAGACAATTGAACTAGTGTAGTTCCTTGATATTCAAAAGAATCAAAGGTAACAATTTACATATCTAATATATTGCGTATCATAGACTGACAAAAAAATCCATTAAGGAGCTCAACAAACTGGATAAAAAATGAAAAAAATCGTTTCTCTGCTATAAATGAGGAACCAACATCCCAAGCAAAAGTGGGATGCTGCACCAACCTCTACCAAATCCTATCAGTCCAGTCCATAGAGAGCACACTATGAACGTGGAGGTCTAATCCAAGGAAGCACTTAGAGCAAGTGGAAAGTCCTCAACCAAAAAGGGAAAAAACAGTTAAATGCTAAGAGATTGCACAACAAAAGCACCAAGAGGCATTATGGTTTAAAATAAAACAAGACTCGAATCTTTTCTTGTGGAAAAATATGAGTAAGCCATATCAAGACTGCAAAATCTCTTCAAAAGAGTTGTAAAGTGCCTCCCCCTAAAACCTCTCCTTCCAGAAAATTAGTGAAGGTGAGAAGACCCGATTCCAGATGAAGTGCTTCCTTAGATAAGCCATTAGCGCTCATATTATTCTCTCTATAGACATGTTGAAATTTTATAGAGAGAAAGGATGTCTTGAAATTAGTAATACGGGTACACCAATGTTCCAAATCAAGTACCGCAAGGCCTACCACTGAATTTTCCCAGTTTATGATGACCATGGAGTCTCCATATACATGTAATATAAGAATACCAATAGAGGATGCAAAAACCAACAGAGAACAGAGAGCTAGTAGTTCAGCTCTCGTATTAGAGTATAAAAAAAACGACAATACCCTTTAAGTAGTGATCTTGGTTTGGTCTACGATGCAATTTTTCTATCCAAAACCGTGCATATCCTTTGGTTTGGTATAATTAGAATTTGGTGAGGGCCTTTGGTGGGAAGTGATACATAGCTCAATTTTTTTCTTGTAGATGATTATGATGGCCCTTAAAAGATCTAACCAATGTTATTAAGGTAGTCCAATATAAAGTAGCTCATTTTCTCATAGTAATTAACTATGGATGGGTAGTCAACCATTCATGCAATATAACATAATAAATATGAATTTGGGATCATTGCAAAGAATAAGTCATTAATGCATGACTCATTTTTCATGATTAAGTCATTGATGAATGGCTCATTTTCATGATTACTTTATGCATGACTTATTTTCATGATAACTAGTTGGAATGATCAATAGCTAGTTGATAAAAAAATAGCTATCTTTTGACTAATATTTAGGGGAGAAAGACACATATTAATGACTTGTTCTATGCAATTTTTTTCAAGAAGAAAAAGATCATTCCTTGTTATTTATAAAATCAAAGGAACCAGTTACATTTTAAAATAATATCAGTCTAGTGTTACTGAAATTGGCCACAGTTGGCACATTGGTAGTCAAGAGTTCATCCACTACTAAATTCTACAATAATCCTTCAATCAGTCCAAAAACTAATAGGCTATACTACTAAAATAGAGTATCAACTGAGCTAAATAATAGCCAAAAACTGTAAGTGCTAATGGATGTATTCAACATGTCTAGAGAGAAATTAGACAAAAATCTTGTAAGTATCTTCAAAAATCATCTCACCCTCAAAGAACTCCATCAGAGTGAGATGTCTGATGGTGAAATGTTATGCTTCTTTGGAGAGACCATCTGCAATCTAATTATGTTCCCTAACAATGTGATGGAATCCGATGGTTGTAAAGGAGTCCTCAATATATTTAGTTCTAGTGCACTAGTTCTCAAGTTCAAGAACCATCAAAATAGTTGCATCATTGATCCAATCAATTATAATAGTCTAATCATCAAAAAAATGTAGTTCCGACAAACCCATGCCATTAGACACATAAAGAAGACCCCAGAGTGCCAGCAGTTTCTCTCTGGTGTTCATGTTTCCGCCACAACCAATATTTAGGTGAAATTAATGTGACCGACTGATATACAATACAACCCCAGCACCACTGACCCCATTATCAGTTGTTCCATTAAAGAACCTGGTTGCAGAAAAAACCCCAGGAGAACAACCAATCATACAGGGGGGATTAATTCGAACAAATTTCAGGTGATCACATAAATGACTAATGACACCATACATTACTCTATGAACATCTGGTTTATACTCTCTAAAAATAACATCATTCATGGCCTTCCAAATATGCTAGTAGCATAATAAAGGGAGGTAAATAGACCCAAATATTGACTTCATCCATTGTATCATATTACCCTAAATAGAAGAGTCCTCTCAATGATAAGAAAACCCAAATGAGCAGTGACAGTCTTCCTGACAGCCTTCCAAAAAATACAACCCACAAAAAGGTTCTCAATCGATTCATCTTCAGAACAACAAAGCTGACAAAAATTAGGTCCTACCCACCCTTTCTTAACAATATTGTCCCAAGTATTGACCTTATCAATAATGGAGAGCCAACTAAAGCGTTTAATCTTAATTTGGATCCTCCACACCTGTAGTTCCTTATCCCAGTAGAAATCCAGTGGTGTCGAAAGAGAGTCAACAATAAAATTATGGGCTAGTTTAGCAGTTACTTGCCCCGAAGCTGCTTTAATGAACCAAACAATACTGTCAACGTAGTCTGCAAGCCTCACTCCCAATTGAGCCAGTGAGGAAGTATAGTGATCCCATTCAAGATTCCAGTCTCTAGAAAGATCTAAATCCTCGGTCGATAACCAATAAGTACCTGCACAAGACCACTCACACTCGTTCCTATCCCGATTAAGTGTAACAATGCCATAATCCTGGAGGTAGCTGACTAATGACCGCGAAAGAAAAAAATAATCCTCCATGCCAACAATTGGGTCAATCCCTACCTTCACCGATCTCCCATATCCCACCTTCTAAGTGAGGGCCTTACTAATCCAACCAAAGACCCACAGAAATCCATTCCAAATGAATGAGGATTTAACGATCGATTGCTCCTTCTCTCTAAGCCAATTTGAAAATAAAAGATTTCATAGATATTTAGGCCGTAGTACCATATTCCAAATTCCTTTCCCACATAAATCTAGCCACATGCTTTTAATCCTTAAAGAAATGTTGACCCAATCAAGGTTTCTCACATTCCAGCCCCCAAACTCGTAAGGTCTAGTAATAGAATCCCACTTTACTAGATGTGCACCATGCTTAGATAACGTTCTACCCCACAGAAATTAGTTCATAATCCTTCTGATAGCCTTCAAGATAGAAGTTGTAACTTTGACAAGGGAGAACCAATAAATAGGTATAGCGCATAAAACCTATTGTAAAATGATAAGTCTACCTCCCAAAGAGAGCCTAGAGGAATCTATAGGACCAGTTGCTAACCCGTTTCTCAAATTTTTTAACAATCCAATGTCAATAATTAACACAATAATTCAATGGTTTCAACCTATACCCTAGGTACTTGAAACCAATCTCGATCAGTTCCATCTTTACAGGAAAAAGTTCATGAATCCTTCCAACCAATTCGATGTTAAGATTATTTCTCAAGAAAGAAGATTTAACTAAACTGATCATCATGTCTGAAGCAACAGTAAAAAAATCAATAATGAACTTAAAACACCTCGATTCCTCCAAATTCCCATGCCCAAAAAGACCACATCATCTACAAACAGAAGATGTGTGATAGCGAGGGTAGAGGAGAAACCGATATCGTGAATCTGACCCTGAATCATATCATCTGTGATAAGTAGGCTCAGGCCTTCAACAACCAAAAGAAAAAGTAGAGGTGATAGGGGACAACCCTGTCGTAATCCCCTACTAGACTTGAAAACCTCCGAGGGAGAGCCATTAATGAGGACTGCAAAATTGGGTGAGGTAACACAAGCCATTTTACAGTATCCATAATCAACCCGATTTTGCAACAAAATAATCCTAAATAAATTCCAGCTGACCTTATCGTAAGCCTTAACCAGGTCCATTTTTAATATTAAAGCTTCCATATTTTGCACCTTAATGGAATGTAAAACTTCTTGTGTGATACCCACAGACTCCAAGATCTGTCTGTTCCTCAAAAAATCAAACTATTAATCTGAAATAACATCAGCTAACAAAGGATTCAATCGATTCGAAATAATATTAGTGATTACCTTATAAATAAGATTGCAGAGTGAAATAGGATGATAATCATTAAAAGTCTCATGTTTCTCGCACTTTGAAATAAGTGTAAGAAATGTAGCATTAAAATACCTCGACACATAGCCTTCCACCCAATATTGTTCCACAACATCCAAGAGATCACCACCCACAATATCAAAGAAAGCCAGGAAGAAATCCATCATCCACCCATCAGGTCCAGGGTTGTTGTCCTTAGAAAATCCCTTAAGTACTGAGTCCACCTCCTCCAATGTAACTACCCTCCCAAACTCCCCAGCAGACTCTGTAGAGAAGAAATTTGGGAACCTCTTAATGGTTTTCAATTGTTCTTGGATGAAAGAAGGTCCGTCCTCCTTGAAGGTATTTGAGAAAAACTCCATTGTTGCCTCATTCAATTGTTTTTCCTCGTGGAGACATTTCCCATTTGAACCCTTCAGTTCCCAAATCGCATTCCCATTTATCCAAGAGCTAGCATAATTCTTGAAAAAAATCATATTTGTGTCCCCCAATTCAATCCAGACCGCCTGGATTTTGAGTCTCGAAATCGAGGATTCAAATTCTAACAATTTCTCTTTACGAGCCTTGAGCTCAAGTAGCATCTTAGTATCTTCAGAAGATAAAATGCCCATTCGAGCAAGCAGAAATATTAGGTTAGAAATAATAGTCTCAATCAAAACCAATTCACTGCATCTATCATGTTCAGTGTTCCCAATAGATGATCACCTATTTTAAAACTTTAAGCTTACCCGCCAATATAGACATAGAATCAAGATTCCTAATCGAAAAGGTCGATGACCAAGAATGCTTGATCAATTCAGCAAACTCAGCCTCCTTCAACAACGTATGGTTGAATTTAAAAGGGTAATATGGCCTTCCCACCACCTCCATCTGCTCAAGAAAAATCATAAAGTGGTCTGAAATATCCAAAGGCATGGTCCAAACCCTATGTTGTGATAGTAGAGGTAACAAACTTTCATCCACCATATACATGTCCAACTACTTACTAATGAAAACATACCTCGATCTTCCATTACGCCGAGTCAGACCCAATTTGTGTGGAGTAATGTCCACTAAGTGTGATTCCAGCAATAAATTAGAGAAAAAAACTGCTAAAGGGTCAACCCTAGCATTGGGGCCCCAGACTTCTGCATTTGAAATAGTAAAGTTCAAATCACCTGCAATTATGAGATTGCAGAGGTTAACGAATGAGATTGTTCTATATAATTTATTCTAAAAATAGCATTTTTCTATTCAAATTATAATCCCCATGACCATTAATGACATTAATAAGTATCATTATAGAGATCATGCACATCAACTATTTCTATATTTACATGGTATTCGACATTAAGGCCTTATAGGAAAATCATGACAAGAATTAATTCTAGATATTTTACAATCTAATAGACAACAAAGTGTTTTAGTACAGGGCCAAATGGGAATTTTAGTAGTCAATATGTGGGCCACTATTCCAAGAATGGTAACTTGGAACATCTAGATAGATTGTAATAATGAGATATTTCATGATAATAGGATGTATCTCCAGTAAAGGTAGGAGAGGATATCCAAGAATATAATGGACTTCATAGAAAGCACAATATATAAATTCCATACTATGTAATCGCAAACACGTCCTCACTTGAAGTCTTCAACTCGGATGTGGCCCGAAATCATGTTCCTTTATGGTATCCCCTTCATGTTCCATTTTGTGCTAAATATCGTCCCCAATTTGAAGCCCTTCTTTGGATAAGCAATCAACCTCTATGTTCCTTTCACGGAATACATGTATGAAATAAATCTCCCTAAACATGTCAGCTAAAAGAGTAATTTCCCCATATATATACTTCAATAAAAAATTCTTGGAGGCCTTCTCATATGCATCCATTCCACCACCAGTTTAGAATCTCTGAATCTTTGAATTCAGTTAATCCTCTTTGAAATGGATAGGAGAAAAAACAAGTTTGACTACCATTAATTCTTCCCTATTATTTGTGGTGCGTCCCAATCCTATAGAGAATTTGATCTGGTGATTGTTAAATAAAAATAAAATCACCCCCGTGCCACCAGATGTTGGTTGTCCCTATGAGGCACCGTAAAAAAACCCAACTAAAATAATTAGATTTACCCAAATTTACCATAAATTAGATTTGCATATTAAATAATATAATTTACCTGGGTCATATTATATTTATGTCTCTCTTGTGAATAGGTTTAATAACTAAAACTTATTTATGTCTCTCTTGCGAATAAGTTTAATAACTAAAATTTCTTGAGTAGGATTTACAGGTTACAGTGTTGGTAACTTAAGTTTCTTAAGTAGGCTTTACAAATTAGAGTCTTGAATTATTTTAATATAAATCCTTAAAAGTAATTTTTTTTATTAATCCCCCTAAAGTGTTTTAATACAAAACCTTTTACTTGTTCTCGTTATAAAAAACATGGGAAACAACTTTATTGATCTTTTTTTTTTAACTTTTTATTAGTAAATTAATGTGGTTATTGTTCAAAATCTGGTTGGGATTATTATATGCATGTTTAGATAATTGTCCTTTAACAATTAAAACAAATTAAGACAAGGATTTCTTAAAATAAAATAAAGTGGATTTGAGTGTTTGGAAAAAACAAGATGAGTTGCATAGCATCAAGTCCCTGCTTTTAGAATTTGTTTTCTATTGACTAAAGAAACAAATCTTTAGTGAGTAGCAAGAACAAAAGTAGAGTCCTTGTTAAAAAATAACATTGACCTATTTTACTAGGGATTGCATTATTTGAGACATGATAATCATATAAAAAAAACTCAAGTAGTAAAGTGGCAAGAAAACATGTTGAGCTTATAAGTAATATGTTTATTAACAAGATGAGCAAGTCAAGTTCTTATGTCGAGCTCCTTTCAAGTACTATCATAAGAGTTAGTAACTTTAAAAATGTAGACAATTGCTTAGTTGATTCTGGGGCTCATCAAATGTAATGCCTTATTCAGTTTGTAAGTGCAATTGAGATTTGCATAATTTAGCAATCGACCTTTTACTTGCTTTAAGAAATATTCGATAGCATTTTGATATTCAATAGCATATTCATCTTTGATAGCATATTGATATTGATATTATTGGATGGAATGAGATTCTAGGATGAACCAAAAGGGGACATCCTCCTTTGTTCATAAACAATTATGTATTTTTTCTCTATTGATAACTAGTTGTTTTAAGGAGAATTAAAAGACTTCGAGAATAGTGTTCTCGCTCTTGTTGTGGTATTTTTTATGGTAGATATAATTTTGTATAGGTCATATTGTATTGTTTTTGTTATGGTATTCTTATAGTAGCTATAAGTTCCTATAAGTCTTATTATATTGTCTTACTTGTGGTATTCTTATAGTAATTATAAGTTCTTATATTTTTTATTGTATTGATTTAGTTGCTTTAGTTTAGGAACTTATAGGTTCTATTGTATTGACTTAGTTAATATAGTTTAAGCTAAACTTGGCCTCTAATATTAAGGATGCAAAAAAGATAGAAATTTGAAACTAAGGAAAAGAAGACAAAGCAAATTTAGAAATTTGAGACTAAGGAAAAGAGAGAAAAGTAAAATAAAGCTATAATTGAAGATAGATATAGATAATTTTGTTGGGAAAATTTAATTTTGTTGAATATTTTTAAATGATATATTATATCAATTAGTTTCAAATCAAAATGAAATAAAATAGTTTAAAAAAAATGAACATTATATGTAATGAATACTAACATAAATGATAGAATATGGTTGTACAAAATCATTGATTAACATAAATTAGAGAATATGTGTGTATAATGAGCAAATAATCCTATTTTTGAATAGCATCCGCATAACCAGTCGTAGGTGCATCTCGGGGTGGGT
Source organism: Pseudotsuga menziesii (assembly GCA_001517045.1). NCBI lineage: Eukaryota > Viridiplantae > Streptophyta > Pinopsida > Pinales > Pinaceae > Pseudotsuga > Pseudotsuga menziesii. Next base: position 177,293 of record LPNX010673768.1, on the reverse strand, counting down.
AGGAGGTAGAAGGAAGCCCTAGCCTTTGCTTAATCCCATATGCATAACCAACAACTTTTACTCTCATTCTCATCAGTAAATGTGGCTCGTTTCCACTGAGGAAACCTCCATTGATGTAATCAATGCAATTTTTGTTAAGTTTTCTAATGTGGGATCTGAATCATATGTGTTACGGAGAGAAATTCCTATGGCTTGGGGTACCACAACAGACAGCTTTGACTCCAGAAATCAATCTTTCCCAATATGCAATAGAAATAAAATGTCTAACACTAAAGGATCAGACCTCGTACCTTATTCCGGACGGTTGAAGTAGATCCTCGTTGAGCTTTCCAATCTTCAGCTTGAATTGATATAATACTTCCTCAACAACAAGTAAACAATACAAGCATACTATATATCATGGTGTTAGATCTATTCTAGCATATATAATCAATAATACAAAAGCATTTGACATATTCCAATGGATACAATATTCAATCAAATACACATAATTGGACAGGAAAAGATAGTTCTTATTAATATAAATCAAAGATTACAAGATAGATACAACCTCTGATGGCACGTCTGCGAACCGGAGAAACTGAATCCCCCACTTGGGCCTCCACCACCTCAATCCTCCATCTCACGATAGAAAGCTCACTAGCGAAAGGCAAGCTTGGGAAGAACACAAAAGTGCTCTAAAGGGACAAAGGGATGCAGACTCAAGCATAAATTCCGGCAACAATGGACTATAGTTTCATTGCTTTCAATCTCTCTATATGCCTTCAATGTACCAAGGGGTTCCTTATATAACTTCACAAGGGATAATGAAGGGTCGAATCCGAGCGATCTCAAGGCATATGGAAGGCCAGGAGTCAAATGAGTCGGATCCATGTCAAGGAAAACTCCAAAAGGATTTGGACTATGCACACATCTCGATGTACGTGGTTATAGGAGTCAAACCCGCGTATGTACGCGGTTATCGGGGAAAAAGCCGCGTATAACATCTTTTATATATTTTTTTAGGGATGATCAAGGAAACATCAAAGGATAAAATATGGTCCATGGGGTCTAAAGAGTCTGCAGCGGGACAGGGGAAGGCCATACAAAGTGTGATTCACCTGGAGTGGTGAAATACGCTATAACAGATGCCCCCTAATGTGTGAGGTCAGAGGGGTCATACGATGGCCAAAATACATTATAAGTCCATCCCAGAAGTGGAGTGATGAAGGATCCCAAATGGAAGACCAACCACCCAATCAACATAGTACAATGATACAACTTTGCATATAACTGTAAATACATATAACAGTCCCAGATACATAAGAGTACAATGGCCATGAATAGGCATAATACATGATATCACATATGTGGTCATCGCCACGTACAATATACATAGATCAGAATCTCCATGATGAAGATGTACAAAGGACCATGATCTCCAAAATGGCTGAAGATATACAATAGATCAAGATCTCCATAGTGGCTGGAAATATCTGACATACACTGGAATCAAGTCACGAGAGTTGAAATCTCATGAACACTGGCACGATCAAGGAGGTAGCATATAAGAGATGCCACCAGTCTGGAAGGTCTTCTACACAAACCGCTACGAGTACATGTCCTACTATGCGAATAGAGGTGTCAAGGTCGAACATAGTAGTCCATCATTTGATTACCTGTCATTGATGTATACCGTTAACAGACGTGAGATTACCCACCGATAATGATAATGGGAATCAAGGTAATAGAGTGAAAACTAACAAGTGTGAATAGATTTGTTGAGGTCGAACACTTGAGAGAATCCATCGATCAGGGGACATTGATGTATTCCCAAGAAACTGTCGATGGTGAGAGAACCTGCCACTGATGACTGCAAGTCTCAAGGCACTCAAAAGGACTCTAGACTCCAATCCTAGAATAAATGATCTGAAGTCGATGGGATGAAATCCGCTGGAAGGAGGGAATTAAGGCACCCCCCATCATCCAACACGAGGTACTCAGCAAAGTTGCCTAATGTGGAAGGACTCGATCATAAAGTGCACGAACTAGTAACTGTACCGGGAATGGCTGACATGCAAAGTCAAGATAACTGAGGAATGGCCGACACATGTTTCAACTTCCTTTGAACAAGAGCATAACGGCGTATGGTGACTGAATGAAGGTAGCATAGACTCGATATACAAACTAGGACATCTATGTGACACAAGAGGCATCAACAGAGGCTCCATAGGGACTGGAATCTTAACCAGTCGGTGGAGATAAACTCAGATAAACGAGTACAGCTCCTAAGTCAAACTATAACCCAACCAATGGATGTGATATACAATGCTCTGTTCGAAGGAAACACGACTCAATAGCTGCCAAAGATAACATCTTTCCTTGTTCGGCTTTTGGTTTTTTTATTTTTTTTTGGACTTTTTCAGTTATTTGAAAAGCTTGAAAAAAGAATAAACTATCTTTATAGTTACAAACTAGGAGGAGATGAGTGTCATAAGGGCAAAAAAACTAGTTCCAAGCAGTGGAACATAGCTATGCTCAATGCAAGGATACATGTGTAGGATGTCGACACTCGGGGGAAAATCCCCTCCCGGTAAAAAGGGTATCAAGCTGCGAAGGATATAAAAATGGCTCTGCATGGCTAGCCATGAGACAAGCTCGGGCTATATGGCTGAAACGCAATGTCAGGGGAGCCAGCATAAAGCTCAATCAGGCAAGCAAAGCTCATGATAATGCATCACAACTTGACATAAGGGGAGTCCGACGGGAAACAGGCCAGCATAAGATCAAGAGGAGTATGAGGCTCTTGCTAACTGTCATGGCAATACTATACAACGGACTCCCATACCCTAAAGGAGAAAACGTCGGCATGGGCACCAAATGCAAATAAGGCGCTAACTAGGGTACCCATGTAAGGTGAAGCTCTACCACTCACATCATGCCACTTCTAAAGCAGCAAGAAGGTTCCGTGACATAATAGAGTGGGTTCGTACCTAAGGTGATGGTGACATGGTCATAAGGTCATGCAAAATGCAAACGGTGGTGAACCTAACCTATATGCCAGTGTAGATGTTATACCTGAGATCAGTATGAACGGGTCAATCCAATGGCTGAAACGACACTGAAAATGGTCTTCTACATCATAAATTATGTCAGAAATGGTCCAAAATGGTTAGAAACTGTCAAAACTATAGGAAAGGGGATAAAAATTTTCAAATATTTGAAATTTTTTCTATAAATAGTAAAAAATATAAATCATTTGAAACTTTTACCCATTGGAGCTCTGATATTCAACTGCGAATTCCAGTAGATCTAGCCGGCGGAATTCACAACCGTTTCTTCCAGGTAGTTACTCATGCTCTCCTCATGCATTTCAATATAATTTTTGTTGATTTTCATGGAAAAATGAGGTAGTTTAGGCCATCTCTACATGAGTGCTACGGCCCACGCGGATATCGAAGCTTTTTTCACGTATAGGGCTGGATATACGCGGAAACGAGGCTAGAACCCGCGTACATATGCGGCTGTTTGCAAAACAGTCGCGTATGACGCCGCGCAAGTGAATTTACAAGAATCTAATGGGAAAAATGGTAATTTCTCTTGCAGGATGGTGCTAGAATGGAGAAAGCGCGAGCATGGTGAAGTAGAGGAAGCTGTAAGGGCTGACATGATGGCTCAACAAGCTCTTAGAAGATGCGGACTCTACAAGTTTTGGTGCCTTGGTGGCTTGAGGGCCAAACCAAGACTGCTAGAGATGCCAGTAAACTATTGGGATCCAGACTCAGAGTCCTTCAGGATAGATGGGATGTCTCTCACTATAGAGGTGGAAGACATATACTTTATCACAAGTCTATCTAGACGAGGGGAGGTGGTGAACCTTCGTTCCTGAGGTGGGCCAGGCGATGGGCTTACTATCGATGAGTACATAGCTGTGTACTGATACCTAGATACTGAGAAGGTGGGAAGTCAAGTCCCCACCAATGCTATACATGTGCTGGGCCTAAAGGCCATACTACTGACGCTGGGTAGGATAGCAGGATTAGCCTCACTCCATCAGGCCTTGTGGCCACTGATGTACTATGCGGTGGAGTGTATGAGACCGACCATATACGACTGGAGTACTACACTACTGAGCAACAAGAAACACCAGCTTAGTGAGTGTAAGGCAGGAAGGATACGGAACTTCAGGTTCAGCAGCACATTGAGCATGTTTTTCTTCGAGCGTGTTCCAGGATTGAGCCCTAGAGTGGACGATCCTCTCCACGGGGTTCGAGATCCGGCCCAACGGCGTTGGGCAGATGCTATGCGCAGAGTGGGGGGTGGTAAGGTGGCCAACCCATATCCAGCTGACTTCTTTCCATGGTGGTGACGACAGATTGTTGCCATAGATGACTACCCCTATGGAGGGATAGATTTCCGGGGGGGTCCGGACATGCCATTGCCACCAGGATCGGCATACGGAGAGATAGGTACCGAATCTCGACTCTCACTCTTTTTTAATTTTTTTGAGTTATTTAATTTTTTTGTATTTTCTTGATTATGTGGAATCAAAAAGACATGTTTTTGCGTGACAACACATAATGACATCTACCATTCATGTGCAGATGTGGGACCACGGTGACCAGAGGGCTTCCCACGTCATAGACGGAGGGGAAGAGGGGATGACATCACATGTGCGGATGTGGAGCGAACGCTCTAGGGCATTCATACCAACTTCATGCGAATGACTCATAGAGTTCCCATGGTGCAAGTCGAGGACTTTCCTGAGGCCATGCAGCGACAGGTGGTGGGTGTGCCACGTGCATGGGTGCGTTTATTTCGACGGTTAGCTAGAGCCGTAGTGACGTATCATGATCACAACCCTCCCCCTCCACAGGATTAGACACCTGGGAGTATATATGTTTTGTACGACCATGTATTATATGATGGAAGCTTTGAAAGCTCCACTTTTGTATATGACACTATGTATTACCACATTTTTGATATATATAAAAGGTTTTATGGTGATCGGTTTATTTATTTACATGTGTAAAAAATGTTTATGATTAATTTACTATGAATGAAACAAATGCCAATCTAACACGTAGTTAGCATATGAGTCAGCAACTTGATTATCATTTCTTGGAATGTGTATATATGTAATACTGTCAAATTGTCGTTCTAATAATCTCACATGCAAGAATCTTCTCAATAATGTCGGATCTCTAACATGGTACAAACCATTGAGCTGTGACACTACTAACTATGAATCAAGACGTACCTCAAGAGATAGAATGCCATGTGAAATGGCATCCCATAGAAGCTCGATAATAGCACTATATTTAGCAACATTGTTGGAAGATGGTCGTAGACATACACCTCCTGAAGACAGTACCTGAACCATAGGAGTATAAATCACCCAAGCAGCAGAGGCTGAGTGCTAAGTGTGATGGCTTTCACCATCCACGAATCCTATGTAGGTGGAAGATTCCATTGACATATGCCAAAAGAAAAAGAAACTAATCACAAACCCGATCACGATAAGAAAAAGACCTAACTATGCAAAGCTGTACAATAATATACAACAAGCAGCCTTGGCTAAAGATCATGCATAGTATTTTTTGAGATAGAGCCCATTACTAGGCTCCGCCAAAGCTGTGCCTTCGTATTAGACTAACTCATAGGCACCCTTCTCTAAGACACGCTTGACCACGTAAGGACCACGCCACATAGGATTAAATTTCCTTGCCCCCAAGGGTTCTTTCGATTGATCCCACAAAAGGACCAAGTCTCCTTCACTAAACACTCTTGGACAGACAGACTTGTCACATTGGACCTTAACGCGACGCTTATTAACCTCTAGAGCCACCAAGGCATCTTGACGCTGCTCATCAAGTTGCTCGAGGTGGACCAAACGCTCCTCCAAAGGTGAAGTGTCTGGTAAGAGTTCCACATCTAGCTTCAACGAAGGAATCTCACATTCAACCGGCAATATCGACTCCACTCCATGCACAAGCTGATATGGAGAAAAACCAGTGGCAGTCTTAACCGCAGTTCGATATGCCCACAATGGAGGGTATAACATAATATGCCAATTCGTCTTGCTCTGTGCGATGGTTCGTTGGAGAATGGACTTAAGTGATTTATTCACTGCTTCAACCTGTCCATTCACTTGGGGGTAGTAAGAAGAGGAGTGCTCTTGCTTATACCCTAACTTGGATGCCAACTCTTCCATCATACGGTTCTGAAAGTGCGAGCCATGGTCAGTGACAAGCTATTTCAGAATCCCAAACTGAGTAATGATTTGGTTGAATACGAAGTGAGTGGCTGTCTCACCGTTGGATTTTACTCTAGGCATTGCCTCAACCCATTTTGTGAAATAATCCACAGCCACTATAATATGATGGTGCCCCCCAGCCGAAGCTAGGCTGCAATCCATAAAATCGAGCCCCCACTTAGTGAAGGGACCAGCGGTGATAATGGGATGTAACGAGGTAGGCTTCGAGCGCATATTTCGTGCGAACACCTGGCAAGGGTGGCACCTCTTGACCGCATCAACACAATCTTTAAAGATCGACGGCCAGAAATAACCCGCTCTCAAAATATTTTGAGCTGTAGAAAGCCCAGATAAATGACCACCACACGCCCCTCCGTGGCAATCATTCAGCACAACCTCAGCCTCCTCGTGATTTAAACAACGTCGTAAAATGGAATCTACCCCATGGAGGTACAAAGTATTGTCCACTATAAGGTAGTTCTTAGAGACGTGACGTAATCGTCGTCGTTCACCTCGCGAGAGGTGAGTAGGGGTCCTCTGTGTTTTCAAATATACTATGATATCTCCATACCATGGGTCAGACATTGAGATTAAGAAGATGTGTTCATCAACAAACGTATCTTCACAAACCGACTCCTCGGCCTCGCTCGGGAAATCCGATATAAGCTCTGCAAAAATGAATGACTTCTTCGACTTTGCCGAAACAAATTCGAGATCAAACTCTTGCAGGATGACAATCCATTTATTATACTTTCCCCCAATCATCCTTCATGTGAGGACGAACTAAAATGGATTGACATGGGCCACAACCGAGGTCTGGCGAAGGAGGATATAATGTCTCAAATGCTGAACCGCATGTATGGTCGCTAAAGCAAGCTTCTCGACATGAGAATAACGAATCTCTGTGTCAATAAGGTTTCGGTTCAGATAATATATGACATGCTCTTGGAGCTCCTCATCTTCCTGAACCAATACCAAACCAATCGTCTCTAAAGATGCAGCCACATATAATAGGAAATCACGGCTATAATTCGGAGGACTAATCACCGAGGCTGATGCTAGGGCTCGCTTAAGTGCATCGAAGGAATCCTGGGCTCGCTCATCCCATTCAAAGGGAGTATCCTTCTTCAAGAGATGCATGAAGCCTCTAGTCAAATTGGCAAAATTGACCACAAATCTTCGCAAGAAGTTTGCCATACCTTGCAAACACTGAAGATGACGAATATTTTTCAAGGGAGACAACTGAAGTATTGCCTCAACCTTTAAGGGATCGACTCTTATGCCCTCCTTTGAAACGATGAATCCTAATAAATGACCTGATTTTATGCAAAAGATGCACTTATGAGGATTTAATCGAACCGAATAGTGTCGGCATCCTTCGAAGACCAATCTCAAGTGATAAGAATGACGCATTCTCATACGAGAATGAGCAACGAGGTCATCCAAAAATACTTCAATAATAAACTTGAGATCATGGAAAATCAAGGTCATTTCCCGTTGAAATGTAGCTCCGGCGTTTTTAAGGCCGAAAGGCATCTTTCGATATGCAAATGTTCCCCAAGGACAAATAAATGCAGTCTTGTGTTGGTCCTCAGGTTTAATCTGGATCTGATTATACCCGGAAAAGTCGTCCATAAAGGAGAACACCTCGCTACCCGCACACTCATCCAAAATATGATCTATAAATGGTGTGGGGAAGTTATCCTTAGGACAGGCACGATTCAAATCACGGAAATCAGTGCATATTCAGATCGCTCCCCGCTTCTTATCCACCAGAACGGGGTTTGAAACCCACTCCATCAAGGGAACGGGATAGATGAAACTGGCTTTCAACAACTTCTCTATCTCTGCCTTAATGGCGGGTGCTTTCCTAGGATTCACGGTGCGTAAATGTTGTCGAACATGCTTAGCGTTGGGGTAAGTCTTAATCTCATGTTCAACATTCCGAGGGTCAATACCTGGCATCTCATCATAAGACCAAGCAAAAATATCATGGAATTCCTTGAATAGCTCAGTATATTCGAGAATTTCAGCCGGAGAACAATCCACCCCAATATAGACATTCTCGATGGTGCCAGGATTTCGAGAGATGTTGATAGAAATTGTGGAAGATATGTTTGCCATGTTTCCATCAGCCATCTGACCAGGAGAGCTTAATGGAACCATGGGACTACCAACTCTCTGACTAAGAATCTCCCTATAATCCTCATGCTCCAAACAGTCAAGCGGTGGAAGGAAATATGATCTATGATGAAGTTCCTCCCATGGTGGCTCAACATCAAACATAGCCTCGATAATCGCTTCATCTGAAGGGAAAACCGTATCCAGGAAGTCATGGGCATGAGAAGACTATACTTCCCATGCGGGTAGCACATAGGGGTCTTCCTCTTCCGTCCGCAAAGAGGAAGGACAAGGCTCTGCAACATTCATAATATTGGCTTGATAAGCTATCATGGTTGTAGGAAGCAGCACGTTGGTTTCGACAGGCTCACTCGAAATACTCAGTGTGGGAAGAATCCAAGGATCTCCCATATGAGTCGTGCGAAAAGACACTGAGGTCGTAGAAGTCGAAGCCATATCGGAACGATATCCTATCATGAGGACCGGCGCAGGACAACTAAAGCTTCCCATGAGGGATGGATACATGCCTACACCCACACTCCCAGTTGCCGGCTGAGAGTGCTCAACGACCGGAACCGAAGTTCCCGAAGATGCAGTAACAGGGGAATTCTTGAATGCCATTTGATCAATCGTTACAATCTTCCCGTTATGAGGAAATCATACAACGCAAAACACGGAAGAAGAAACGACTTGCATACTATACATCTAGTTCTGACCCAGCAAGAGATTGTAGTCGAGGGGTGCATCAACCACCTTAACCTCTATCGCAACGGTCTTCCCCCCCAAATGGACTTTAAGGGATGGAATGATGCAGTGTGGCCTAAAAGATCTCCCATCAAAAGCAGTTAACATAGTCGCTGATTTCGACAACTCAGGAGAACCAAGACCCTTCCAACAGGACAAAGACATCACAGATGCAGCAGCGCCCTCTTCAATCACAGTGCTCTTGATGATCATATTAAGACATTCTATGTGTACCAAAAGCGACACATATTAGGGAAAGAGAGGCTGATGACCTGTGATTTCAAATTTGATCACTGAGGAAGAATCATCACCATTCACACCAAGAACAGAAAGAAAAGCCTTCCTTTGTGAAGGACAACTTTGAAGCACTTCCAATGCAGACATTGCACAAGGAGTATGGCCCAAATCCTCGACAACTGAATAATTATGGGCGGCTCGGGCATTTGGATTATGCCCCGAGCGCTTAAGTACCCCCTTAGGAATGCGAGGTGCAGCCTCAGGTTTATCCGTAGGTTTCTCAATGCGCAAAGGGGTTCCTGGTGGATTAGGTTCTTTGCCTGGGTTGGGTTGTGATGATCCATAATCTTTTGCACGAGTCACAACCTTAGCAGCACGGACCATGTTAATGTACCCACGAGCACTAGCCTCAGGTGGATCATTCTCACTAGATTGCTCCTGGGACTTCGATTTCATATTCTGGTTATGCGGTAAAGGGTTTGTTAGCATAGCTGGGCCTTGTGCTAAGAGTCTCGAAGCTTCATCAATTCTAGGGCACAAGTAAGTGAGGTGATCATCCTTACATAGCTTGCAATGGAATTTAAGCTTACGTTTTGCTTGCTTGTCCCCACCAGCATTCTAATCGTTCTTGTCATTATTGGAAGCATTCTCATTCCTATTCCCACCCTTTCAATTATTATTCTTACCCTTTTTTCTATTCCATCTGGGTTGCTGGTTACCCTTCTGGTTCGACGATTGCATAGAAAGTACACTTGCCGTTTGGGCAGGTTCAGATGAAGTCGTAGCTTGTCCCGAAGCAGACTGGTTGAGCGACAATTGACTAACTTGTTTTGCAACCAAATCTACAGGTTTTACACTTGCACAACCCACAATGCCATCGACATGTGGTCCAGGTTTGACCTTGGGATCGAACTAGAATGAGGAGCGTTGGGAATAATCTCATACAACAAAATGGACTGAGCATAAATCAAGTCCAGTTCCTGTGCCCTAAAGATTGCTTGTTCCTCATTCTGCACTCTGGATGTAGAAACATCCTTCACGATATATGGCAATAAAGACTTGAGGAACCACTCGAGAAGGAAATCCGGCGGTATAAAGGCTTTAATTAATCCCTTTCATCTATGCCACTCCTGAATATGATCAGAAATATGGGTGGCTTTATCTTGCTGAAATGTCGACAAGAGTTCAGTACCAACGTCATAGCGCACTGGTAGCTGGAAGTGATTAAGAAAAGTCATCGCAAGATCATCGAACAAGGTAAAATCTCCCTTTGGTAACTCTATATACCATTTCGCAATAGGCCCTGTGAGGTTGCATTGAAATAGTCGCAAGCGGACTGAGTCCTGATGTAACGAATTCGAAGAGCACCAAAGGTGAAACGTGGTAACGTGTTCGCTCGGATCCTCTCCCGGTTTGCCTTCGAACTTAGGTATGTCCGAAGGAAGCTTGGTAGGGACAGTCGGCCAAGCCGGGGTCATGAGCCATGGGATCATTCGTAAGTATCGATAAGTCAGGAAGGTTAAGCGTCGCGAGGAAAGGGAGCCTAGGATGATGAGGTCGATGGACCGCTCGCTGGTTCACATAGGTTTGAGCACCACCATGGCCTTGGCCATAGTGTCCTCCTCATGTCTGACCTGTATAAGGTGACGTGGAAGTACCATAGTAAGGTGGACCTTGACTAGTAGGAGCTACGAAGCCATAATTAGGAGAGTAAGCAGGTTGTTGATACCCGCCTCCATAAGGTGAAGAAACCTATCCATACTGCGGACCGTAATAAGGTCCATAGGTCATCGCATGCGATGTCCCATGGGACACTCCATAGGTAGGAAGATAAGCTCCAGAAGGGGGAACATACATACCGGAAGTAGGTATATATGCCCCGGACGTAACAAGCTGACCACTATAGCCTCCCGAAGCAGCGGGTGGTATATGAACTTGAGACACAGTCAGCCTAGTAACCGCAGTATGAATCTGACTCATAGCCATATATCGGCTCGAAGGACCATGTGGATAAGGTAGAGGATGTACATTTGAAGAACTCGAAACCGAGGACGAAGGAATCTGAGTAATAAGATATGTACTACCACCTATCGTCACCTGTCTCGGACCTGGTATCCTAATTGGATCACTAACCCTAGACTTAGGAGGGGGATGAGATGGAGCTTCCACCACTGGGATGGAAGGTGCAATGTGACTAGTACTCCCAAACCTCTCCACAAGGTAAGGAATGGGATTGCCCCCAGGCATAGTGCTAGGCTCAAAGTCGGATTCGACATGAAATGTCAAATCGTGCATAGGAAAACCAGTCGTAGCATAACTACTGTAGCTAGTACTAGCAGGGTCAAAGTGAGTCTCGGCATCTTCCGGCATTCCATACTGGTAATGTGTCAATGGGGAATCAGCCCTAGGGTGAGTAGGTCTATCATGCAAAGATCCTATCTGGGAAATCACAGGACCGAACTCAGCTAGGTCAGGTGAAGGATCGTATGTAGTAATAAGTTCCCCATCGTCAATACGAACGAGAGGAGGTGGCTCAGGAATAGTCTCTGAATGATCCTCCATGGTGTGTGAATCAGTGTGTGACATAGTCTGCCTGGACAGTCTAGGTCCCTCTCCCAAAGGAGGAGGAGAAGTGGAAGGCGAAAGTCCTGCTAATCGACGAGAATGGCGTGGAACCGCACTCGAATCCACAAAGACTCTCTATTTACGTAAACCCTAGGCCAACTAGCGTGCACAGAGCAATCACTAACAAAATCTGAATCCAAATGCAAGCAAACAAGGGCTGGATAAGTGAGCTCTCGAATGAAGTAGGTATGTCTCTCCTAGGAGAGGCCTGAGACTCCCATACACAAAAAGAGGAGGTACGTAACCAATTATTGTGGCCCTCGGCTTCAACGCGTATAGCGACTGTGATGTCCGACCCCAACCTGGTCAGGACACCTGCAGAATAACCTATACAAGTACCCCCTCGATATCCTAGGTAAGGTCACTAAGGTCACCTCAATATAATCAAAGCTCAGGCGGACAGTCGCAGGCGGGATTGACCGTATGGGCAGGGTAGCAAAGCCCGAAACTCTCGAAAGAGCCCCCAGATACAAATACAATCCTGTAAATATCTCTGGTGCTACTCAGTTACGACTAGGGGTCATCCCAATCAATAACCGCTCACACTTCCTCGTTCTTAACTCCCGTTTGAGAGGAGGATCTTGAGAATTATGGTTATACCAAGGATTTCACACACTCCTTGGACAGACACCTAGATGTTGTTGTTTAGTGATCTTGGAGAATTGACTTACAATGAACTATTCCAAGATCCAGAAACCTAAGCTTGTTGGTGCACCCTAGAAAATAAAAGAGTGTAATTCATTTTAATTAGCATTGATTTTAGTTGGCTTTATTACTCAAAAATAGGATATGGTCGTGCAACTAGTGGTGTTATGACGCAACATGAAGTAAAATGCACACCGTAACAATCAATGCAAATGCATTGTGTCCATGTAAATAGGGTATGCTACTACGTGAAATGCACAATTCTTCTTCAAATGATGAATGCAAATTTCCCTATATGAAGTCCTAACTAGTACTCCAAAGCAAATCTAGATCTAGTGCAAGTACAATGCAAAGTGCAAAATGCAATGCATTATGATAAGCAAATGTTTTTGGATTTTTTGAAAATATAAGAGATGCAAAAAGCAAAAGAATGATTCTACTACCCCTAGACTCTGCAAGCACACATAGACAGCATCCAAGCAAAGCACTAAGGTAAAAGAACTCTAATGCACTAATCTCAAACAAAAAATAAAAAATGCAATGACAAGAACTTACCTAAAAAAAAAATGTAGGCTAAAAAAGAAACGTTTCCAGTCAGAACCAGAGGTCAAAACAGACTCAGGCAGTGCCAAAGGAGAATCAACAACTAACAACATTCACCCAACAACCAATTAACTTCCACAAAAAGGGAAAAAACTAGGGTATACGCGACTGTTCGCAGTAAACCCGCGTGTATACGTGGAAATCATAGAGGAAACCGCGTGTATACGCGACTGTAAATAAAAAACCCACGTACAGGAAGAAAAGGTGCATTAAAACAAGGCAAACATACAGGTTGAGACAAACTTCACTCCAATCAGACTCTACCAGGCATACATGCCCCGAGACCCGACACAGAAACAAGAGAGAAAGAGAAATTCAAATACATTGAATGCCGAGAAAATCACCCCCAAAGGACAACTACTAGGAACTCCCTAGTGGAGTCGCCAATTCTGTTACAGAGAGAAATTCCTATGGCTTGGGGTACCACAACAGACAGCTTTGACTCCAGAAATCATTCTTTCCCAATATGAAATAGAAATAAAATGTCTAACACTAAAGGATCAGACCTCGTACCTTATTCCGGACGGTTGAAGTAGATCCCCGTTGAGCTTTCCAATCTTCAGCTTGAATTGATATAATACTTCCTCAACAATAAGTAAACAATACAAGCATACTATATATCATGGTGTTAGATCTATTCTAGCATATATAATCAATAATGTAAAAGCATTTGACATATTCCAATGGATACAATATTCAATCAAATACACATAATTGGACAGGAAAAGATAGTTCTTATTAATATAAATCAGAGATTACAAGATAGATACAACCTCTGACGGCACGTCTGCGAACTGGATAAACTGAATCCCCCACTTGGGCCTCCACCACCTCAATCCTCCATCTCACGATAGCAAGCTCACTAGCAAAAGGCAAGCTTGGGAAGAACACAAAAGTGCTCCAAAGGGACAAAGGGATGCAGACTCAAGCATAAATTCTGGCAACAATGGACTATAGTTTAGTTGCTTTCAATCTCTCTATATGCCTTCAATGTACCGAGGGGTTCCTTATATAGCTTCACAAGGGATAATGAAGGGTCGAATCTAAGCGATCTCAAGGCATATGGAAGGCCAGGAGTCAAATGAGTCGGATCCATGTCAAGGAAAACTCCAAAAGGATTTGGACTATGCACACATCCCGATGTACGCGGTTATAGGAGTCAAACCCGCGTATGTACGCGGTTATCGGGGAAAAAGCCACGTATAACATCTTTTATATAGTTTTTTAGGGATGATCAAGGAAACATCAAAGGATAAAATATGGTCCATGGGGTCTAAAGAGTCTGCAGCGGGACAGGGGGAGGCCATACAAAGTGTGATTCACTTGGAGTGGTGAAATCCGCTATAACAATATGCTAGAGTCTACCAAGGAGCCATGGGTTGTGGTGCCAATGCTTATTCAACTGAACAAAATAGGAAATTAGCAACTAGGACCATCCGCCAATGATCCAAATATCTTTCCCGGCTTTATCTCCAAAAAAATTAAGTTAATTACATGGGGTGCCTACTTGATTTCTCGAGAACTGGTGTTGACCAAATTTTTTCCAAATCTTTGCATGGAGACAAATGTTGATGAGAAAACAAGGACAACAATTAGAGGGTACCTGACTAGGTAAGATCACCCATCCTGTCAAAATCAAAACGCATATAGTGACTAATAAAATTAAAATTATCCCCAAATATCCATAGATGGGTAGAGAGTTATTTATTTAATTTGTAGGTATTATTGGTGGAATGCTAGAAGTTCCTAACTTTCTTTGTTTTATTAAAGAACATAGTATCCCATATAATATTTTTACTAGATAGAAAAATTGTCCAGGTTAGATTTGGAATGTAGTGTTGTATATTATTCAAAAATCACCTCTAAAAGTTTCATTTATATATTGACTTTAGGGGTTACAAAATGATAAGTGGGCCCATAGGGATACAAGTAAGTAAAGTATGACAAAGAGTGCCCATTTCACCATCATTGTTACAAAGTGAAACATTGCAACTGTATTATAAGAAATGGTAAGATATGCACGGATTTGAATTTTCTTAGTAGCCTAGTTAGCCAGAGCCAACAAGTAGCTAATCAAACACTAGGCATACGAAGTTAGTAGCAAGGGTGGGGAAGACAGAAACCATGAACTCCCATCACATAGAAAATTCCTTGGTTGACACAACTTCTACCCCCTTAGGTATTCCGATGAATAGCGAAAGGGTCGGGGTGGAGAGCTCCAGAACAATTAAGCAAATCTTGAAGAAAATGATTTTGATGAAGATGCCACATCCAGTGAAGAATACTAAAGGCTCCATAGGCTTACCATTTGTCTTTGTTATCCTTGGGATAAGATTATGAATTTATGTTTGTTGTCCTTGTGGATTTGAATCATACGTCTTCAATAATGAAGGTTGTGTAGGCTATGTGAAACACTAAACTCCTTTGGCTTTTAATAATAGTATGCATCATAGATTCAAGTACTAATTCAAGTACTTACATAGGAATTTCATAATAAATACTAATATAGTACTTACTTACTGATATATAGTCAGCACATGGTTATGGTTTGGAAGTCCCAAGCCATCTACCTACAACCAATCCAGACAGCAAGCATACACCCCCTTAGCTAGTCCGGTGAATAGAGAAAGGGTTGAGACGAGGAGCTCCAGAATAGTCAAGAAAATCTTGGAGAAGGTAAGTGATTCATTGCTTGTAGTTTTTAACTCACCTCGTATACTTTCTAAATCACCTTGTAGTTTCTCCATGTTTTCTTACAAATGCATAATTGTTTCTAGGCCATTTAAATCAACATGCACAATCAGATATTACTTGGTGTTGCAAATGCATAGCTTTTTCTGAGCCATTTAAATCAATAGTAACAATTAGAGATTACTCAGTGTTAGATCCCTTTCACCTACTATATAAGGGGCATGATCGTGTCAATAGGTGGTGGTATAGAACTGAGTACACTAGTCGAGATCATGCCCAATTTGTCTGTGAGTGAAAAGAAAACTAGAAAAAATGATTAATCTTGAAAAATGCCAAAAAATCCATGCAAGAGGCTACATGTTAATTACTGTAGTGGCAGTTGTTGGCAACTGGAACCAAAGGCATCGATGGAATTTGCATAGAATTTGATTCACAAACATTTAATGTATGTGAAGCAATGTTAGTTTTATTTTAGCATTAGTTGGTTACCATTATATTTTCTTCATGTTCTCCAACCTTTCAAACCTTATTTCCAACTTCAACATTCTAGCAATATTTCCTTTGCCTTGGGAAAAGGCAAAAAAAGAGGTCAAAATACTTGATTGGTTGAGCAAGAAAATAATAAGAGATCAAAATGCTTGATTGGTTCATGAAAAGAAAGCTTGGTCCATGAAAAGGAATCTGGAAATGGAACAAAGAAAACTGGAAAATAAAGTTGAGAACTTAGGCTAAATTTTTAAAACAAGTTTCGGTTCGCATGCAAATTAATGAAAACGACGGCAAGCCGATTACAAAAGTCCCTGCCATCCCAAAAGTAGGGACTAATAAGGTATATTTTGTAGTACAAAATGAATGAAATGTATCCTATTTGTGTTTAATGTTGTTGTCACACATGGTACACATGTCATTAAAATATTTAAAAGAAATAAAAAATAACAATATAATATAGTTGTGATGTGTAACATTTTTACTTATAAATTAAAATATATAGTTTAAAAAATATTTAATACAAAAATAATGTTAAAGAAAAGAATATCAATCATTAATTAATACATACACATAGTTTTAAGGGGTAATTTGGTTTAATTACGATATTATTGTATTGATAACCTATGTTCAATTCCTCTTGTAAGGATCAACAAGTTTAGTGACAGGTTAATGATAGATGGCGATGGAGGGTGAGGCATACTAATATATACAAACAAGTTTATTATAAACGTCATCCATAAATACGAGCAAACAATGTAAATTCATTCTAAGTTGGGATCTTTTAAGCACTCAAATATTTGCATCTCAATTTATTTATATTCTTCTATAAACTTAAAATTAAATTGAATCCATGCTAATTTTTATCCAATGTGAATAATACTATCTTAAATATTCCACTTTTTAAAATTATAACTTACAATCCATTGCCAACCCAAAAAAAATCATTCCCTAATAAAATATATATCTTTATTACATAAATCTAAAATTACAATAGTTAAACTAAGGTAGGCCTAAAGATAATAAAATATCCTCAAAGCCCCACTAAGCCATGGAAATTGTAGGAGATAATTGAATTCGGGTTTTTTCATGAGGAAAAGGCTATTGTTGTTATTCATTAAAATGAATCAAACTATACATAGGTATTTTTACATCAATCAACCCGACTCTTAGCACATATTATGCATATATTCATTAGCCATATAACATAGGGAACAATACAAAAAAACCCCTAGAGGTTTCCAAGAAAACCAGCAAACCAAAGAAACCAATAGGTCACCAAAAAATACAATATCGATCGATCAGATACAAGACCAAATTTTAATCGACCTTGACACACAACACATTAACATACATCCCTAGATCACACATAATCAACTATTCAACACCGTGACAACTGAATAAACTCCTATCTTTCTCTTCTTTTCCTTTCTCTCATTCCTTAATTTTCTTTGTTTCTCCCAAACATCAAGTGATAACTACACTTCCCTTCCACATGCTTAATATTGGGCCTCCATACTTGTGGTGACATGGTTCCTCACTCTAACCATCATGCTAAAAAGGAAAGACATTTAAAGAAAATAATATCACTCATGTTGAGGAGGACCCAAGCAAACTAAGTCTTTTTGGAACCCCAAACATCAATTCTCAATCTAACCCTTATTGATCTCGAAAATGGTCTTATTGATATTAGCAATCTCAACCTCTTGTGAGGCTAGGTGGGAAGAGGTAGGAATGTAACCCTTAAATTTTAAGCCTCTTAGGATGTGCAATAAGCACTTAGTGTTTGAATTTTCAACAATAAAATATTATTGCCCATTTTTCTTTATATATGATTTCTAGTGCTTTTATATTAAAATTTGTAGAAACTAACCAAAAAAAAAAAATTAACAGAACTAACAAGTGAAGCTAGATGATTCGTGAGATGTAGAACAGTTAGTGGAGGGTGATGGTTAAGAAGCCCCTAAGCGGAAAGGTCGTCGGTTCGAAACCCCACGAATACCAAAAAATCCAACCATGTTAAGGTTTGGTGTGCTCCAGGACGGGTGCGATCCTCGGGTGATTTTGACGGGTTAGATGCCCCTGGTTCATGGTCACTTAGCCAATGGAAAACCTGCTAGTTGGAGGGGTTCTTCAACTTGCCAACACAAAAAAAAACAAGTGAAGCTAGATGCTATAAACAAACATAAACATAAACAAAATAGATTACAACTACAATAATTTGCATGATATTGCCATTTTAAAGTATTTATGGTTAGATAAAAACATAGTTGGATAACTTAAAATAAAATACTCAATGCATGAATTACCTGCAAATATATACACTAAGGAACATCAAACAAAATTGTAGATATCGAACAAGAAAAATAAACAAAACAAAATAGAATGGTGTAGAAAATTTAAGACAGAGAAATGTCAGGAAAATGCAAGAGCCCAATAGTATATTTTATTAAAATGGGAACTATCCCACAAGATCCTTTCACTCTGATAATGTTCTACAAGCCCTAGTGAAGGATTGGACCAAATAAATCTCATACTTTCCCAAACATTTCTTAGACTGTACACACAAAAGTCAAGAAAATAGAACAATAAAGTAGAACACATCATGGGTTGAGCAACACAACTTAAGATACTACTTCAAGTCTCTCATCTACATACCATGTCATCAATTAGAACCAACACAAAAATGTGGAACTTCTAACTAGCAAGCATGCTTACAAGCACAAAATACCTCTTTGAAAAACAAGCAGAATTTCAACCTTACTTCATAATCATCTATTATTTAGCAAACTTCCCCTGCTATCTACAAACAGAGTCAAACCCTATCAAAAAACGAAATGTAATGAAAATGAAAAAAAAACAAAATTTTACTTCTCAATCTCTAGCATACCCTTTCTCTCTTAGCATAACGATAATCCTTTGGGTAGCCTCCTCTTGTCCTTATATGATTGTTCTTAGGTAGTTGTTAGGTATTGTTGACCTTTAGTTAACCATTAACGAACTAAAGTTTGCTAGGATCCTATTTTAGATTTAATTCATTTTCCCTAGACTTTTAAATTTTCGTTGGGCAATAAAGTACACAAAATTTAGGGAAGTAAGAACATGAAAGAGATAAAGTAAAAATGTAAAAGGGAGGGGGTGCTCCCAAAAATAAAATAATTCAAATAAGCCATTAAGAAAAATTAAGGATTAATGTGACTTCAAGAGTAGAGAGCATATAGCCATTGAAAATATATAATAAACAAGTATTCTCCATTTAAGTGGCTAAAAATTGATCTTTGCAATGTTAATTTCATACTCCTTATAACTCCATAAAGGATAAATGGGACCCACACATGTTATTTTTTTATCTCAAAGGTGGTAGTCTTTGGATGAAGAAGTAAAAGAAATGGTAAATTTTTTCCAAATTATTAATGTTGAGTTGAAAATTAAGTTAATAACCCTATAGTAGATCAATTGGAGCCTGGGACACTCCAATTTCAAGCACCATACTTGTCCTTTGTTAGTCCCTTCCTATCGAAGATACTATATTTTCAACGTTTTACAATTAGTTTGGGATCAATTTATTGAAAAACATTATATTTATTAAGGTTAACCAAAATAATATCAATTTTCAATTTTCTTTATTAGTTTTTTTCTTAATGTTTATTGGACTAGAGAAATTGTTTAGACATTTTTTATCATTAAATATAATGTTAAAAATTAGAAGAAAAAAAATTGTGTAGTATTACTTACCAAATTTATAGAAATATTTATGCCATAGTGGATTTCCATTCCATCATAGATTTACAGACAATTGTCACCCATCTGACAATGGGATGCCATTTCATCTTTTCTTCCTCTTGAATTTTTTTGAGCCATTGTAATTTCCTCTTTTATTCTCCATGAATCTATCTTAGAATATCAACCTTTAGAGTCTTGTCTAGAGATGAAGTAACGATAAGACATTTTGTAAATGAGGCTAACAATGAAACATTAGTAGGTCTTGCAACACAGATTAGCTTTGTACATCTACTATTACTATTTAACTACTAACATTCACTAGTCTTTTCTCTAAACCTGCAGTCTTATTGGCTTCTTAACTGCTAACATTCACTGGTAAACCTGTAGCCTTATCAGCTTTTTCATTTATGATGGTAGGGTTTGATATTTCTTCTTTTACTATTTTTATTTTTAGGCTCATTTGGTTATAAGTATTTTGGTTAGGGTTTTATAGTATTTTTATGATGGGGCATCTGAAGACGAAGAAAACATGTTAGTCTCTGATTGAATATGATTATTTCATATTATTGTCATCTTTCTGTTGAAGGTGTGTTAATATTTGTTGTATTGTATATGGGATGTTAAGATGGATTGATTGTTTCCCCGGTCTAAGTAGAATTTACTTTGTGTTGTGTGTTGATTGACAATTTTACATATCAATTCCCTGTATATACGAGCCACCTTAAATAACTCTAGATTATCCCTTTTTTCACTATTCTTTATTGGATTATTTGTTACATGTCATCCTAGAATGTGATGGTAACAATGGCATGCAACAATCTGAAGGTTTCGGTTCTTTTGGGTTTGAGTTGATTTTTTAATAGCTCTTATTAAAAAGAAGTTTTTAGTGTTAATCGTGCATTGATTTTCTTAATCCCATTACTAGGTCATTTGCCTTGCAAAGGGGAAGTGGATTTACCTATTGTTTCATATTTTTGTGGTTGTTAGCTTCCGGTTGTCAAATATTTACAATGAGAGCTACAATTTCATGGGTTACATCGAATGATTGAAACCTATAAGCTTAATGCAAGTATAATATGGAAATTTGTTTATCAGATAGGTTGTCTCTTATTTGTTTGTTTTTGTTAGTTAGGAGTAAGTTAATTGATTTGTCACTTTAGTATTGAGTTCTTTTATAGTTTATAGATATGAAAGTGGATTGTATTTTTCTATTCTTAGTCCCTATTTACCATTGGCTTTTGTGTTAAATGGAAATGCATGGTTTCTTGCAACATTCCCATCAATACCTCGTATTTGTCCATTTCATAGATGTCCATGGTGTCTTTTTCCTTGCTAAGGTCTATGCTGGCTTTTTTCTTGTTTTCTAGATTTTAAGTTGATATTTTATAAAAATATTTATTCAGGGACATTTTGCATTGCCTTGCTACATGTACACACTAGTGGGGCATGGGTAATATGATGGGAATTTTTTTAATTCTTGGATCCCACTGTCTCCCTTTGTGTTCAAACTTCTAGATAGTT
The DNA here is from genome assembly GCA_001517045.1 of Pseudotsuga menziesii. Taxonomy (NCBI): domain Eukaryota; kingdom Viridiplantae; phylum Streptophyta; class Pinopsida; order Pinales; family Pinaceae; genus Pseudotsuga; species Pseudotsuga menziesii. Next base: position 155,662 of record LPNX010673768.1, on the reverse strand, counting down.
TGAATGCCCTATGTCATGTACAAACAATCAATGGGTTATGTATAGTCCCATGAGAGGCCAATTATAGTCTACCATAATTTATTTATTATCATCGGTACTATATTTTTATCTCGAGTAGTATATTGTTATGTTGCTTTTGTTTACTAGTGCTTTACATACGTTCATGGTTTTTTCAAAACCAAAGCATTCTTACGCTGCTCATTGAAGTGCGGGTTGGTTTCCCTAGAAAGAATCACAGCTACAAAGCAGTGTGATTTTTCCATAGGTTAGTGTCCTTGGTTTTAACTTTGTGTGTGAACTCATGCTCTTTACTTCTTCAAATGCCATGTTATACAAGATTGGCTTGTTAAGATTTATTCACAATGCTTTAAGGCCTCTTTAGAGGTAGCATAGTACAAGAATGAGGGTCAGATGGAAACATATTTCATATAGAAACTGCAATTACCATATGTGCTCAACAAATTTCCAGAGTTGGATAAAGGAGAGAAATGTGCTTCAAAGAAGCTATCTAGTTTCTTTATCTGTGATAAAAAAATAGTTGTATTTGACACTACATTGTTGTAGTGCATGTTACATACATGGCCATGGTTGGCTTCCCCCTTTGAAATCAAGGTAATTTGTTGTTATATAAATCTATGAATTTAAGGTAATCAAAGATCGACATCAATGCATTAAGATCCTAAGATCAAGGTGATTCCTAGAACTACATGAATAATTAAGATGCATTCATGAGCATAATTCCTTTTGCATATATTATTAATATGGACTATAATTGATGCATATGTCATAATCCCATGTTTATGCACAAGATAAATTAGCTTGCATTCGATGAGGCAACCTGGGGGCGAAGTAAATCCCTAATATAACTCCACTTATTAAATCTGTAGGGAATCACTTTTGGAGAATGGGAGAAAACTCTCATGAGTTACTTCAATCCAATGCATAATAGTTGTGAATCGTGGAAATGTTGCACTATGTTCTATGCAGTGACATTTTTCTCCTCCTACTGAGAATTCTACCTTTTTCCTCATATATTTGCAATCAATACTAAGACTTCCAAAATGTTGTATTGTTTACTGATAGAGTTTCCAAGAATCACCACCTCCAATTTTGGATTAAGTAGTTGTTTGTATAGGTATTATGGGAGGATGTGCATTGGCATCATTTCTTTATCTCGAAGAGTGAAATCCCCTTACAAGTAATGAGCTCACATAATCACCCCAATTGCAATTTATGCTTTGTATCATAGGAGTGCCTACAAAAGAAAATGTTATTGGGTATGTTGTGCTCCCAGTTCAAGAGTAACTTATATAACCATATGAGTACAATATTTTAGGTATTTGCATAACATGATGAGGCCTAGTACCTAGTGCATTGGAAGCAACCTATAATATTCATGGTTAACCCACAAGTAATATATCTCTTTATTTTATAAAGCTTTTCTTAAAATTTTGCTTCTCAAACTTCTATTGTTGGATAAGTTAGATCACACTTTAGAACATAATATATTTACAATTTGAACCCAAGTCTTTACAACTGATTTAATTCTGGCCAAATTCATTTTCCTTGTTCGAGTAATAGAGGCCATAAATAAGTTCTAGGCTCATACATTATTGAAAAACTTAGAGATGATTTTTATTAAAGTCTATATATTTGTCTATCTCTATGTTCTCAACCATTCTTTTGCATTGGTGTTAGTGTCAATTACATAGGATAAACCTATTGGGTAAATTGTAACAAGGGAAGTGTTCAAGAGCAACCTTTCTGGATGCAAGTCAAATTTGGACTTGTATTCCCCTTGTGAAATTCGTGTCCCCTATAATACAATATCCTTTCAATGTTTTATAACTTTGGAATAAACATAAATGTGAATTTAATTTTTTATGTTCCCTTGGGTATGTGCGCATTTGATAATGAATATATAAGTTCAATATTAAATTTTCTTCCTTTGTTTTTGTAGATTTTCACCAGTTTATCTTTAATACGCTACATGTTTGCTTCAATGCTCAATTGTTCTTTTAGGTATATGCTCTTATATGTTCTTACCAACAAATTCAATCCACTGACAAGCTCCTCTCAGTTCACTAATCTGGATGATTTTGTTCCATGGAAAACATAATCCTTTAAGAACATCTAGTGATGGAAGGGATTGAAGTGTCAATAAAAAATACACAATTAGTCATGATTTTACAACATTGACTATCTCATTATAGATACTCATGTTTCTTAGATACAAAATATTGTGTTTATATAGTTTATGCACTAATCATTCCTAGTCTCTACACAATGTTTTGGGTACCCTTAGTGTTGTGGGAAATTATGCACAAAGGTGTGCAACCTCTCCCACATTGGGTGAAATCCTTAGAGGTTGTTGGAAAGGCCTAGTATTGTAAAACAAAAAGAAAATGTGATAACCCCAAGTATATCATGCAAGCTCTTGTTAGTGAAAGAAAACAAAACTAAACCAAAAGAACTTGAAATAAACAAAGGGAAAGGGGGGATGCAAACCATCACAAGAGACCAATGCAAGAACCACTTTAGATTTCCCAATGGTCAAGAAATACATGTAATGTCACCTGGGAGGTGTCTGATTTAAAGGTAAGCCAACAATCTCCTTCGGGGTGGCCTATTTTATCCACACTAAATGCTAGAAATATTGAAGAACAAGTGGGAGAAACACTTTCCCCTTAGAGGAGGAAAGGGGGCTTGGAGAATGCTAATAGATGTGGAAGAGATGGGCTATGAAGAACCTCCAATACAATTCCAACAGTATAACCTTTCTCTACATTTCTCTTACAATATGCACGCACACGGCTTCCTTTTATAGGTTAAGAGGTGGCTAAGAAACAACTAGATCCAAGTGTGAACCCCATCACCTCATTAACTAGCTTCAAGGTACACAATGGGGGTTATTGAATTCTCCTCCATCATGTTAAAGAGACAAGTTCGAATTTTGTTGGTGAGGAACCTTCATGAGAATTTTATGCACAGTTGGTGGTTGAGATCCTGCCGTTTTGACAGTCGCATGGATATCGAAGGGAATTTTGCGTAGGTCTAGTGTGGGAACATAACTAGTAATATGAGTAGTAGTTCGCATAAATAGAGCTTTAACCATGCATCCCTTCCTTTTTTAATGTTATTTGGCACTTAAGACTCATGCTTCTTAATGGATCTTGATGATGATGTATCCAGTGGGATGCATTCTCTATGTTAATGATGCCTTACTTGAGAATCACAAAAATTTAACATGCGTGCAAAATCTGAGCGTTAACATATGCCCCTGATGTATGAGTTTTGGAGGGCACTGTAGGGCCGATAATGCATCACTATTTCTTTGTGTCTCTCATTTGGTCTTGAAAGCTATGAAGCACGTGTAGAGGGATAGATTCCTACCATGGGGGAATATTGTTGGTGAATTAGTAAAAAAGAATGTTGTTTTATACAAACGAGGCGAGCATACCCATGCTTGTGAAGATATTCCAAAGTGGATACAAAACGAGGAGACCGATGGGTCACCTCATAAAATTATCGGTACATGGATGAGGGCGGATTCAATCCATGTGAGGGTAAATGAACATGGGAATGATGTCATTGGTACCAAAGAAGTTGAACCATTGAAGATCATGAGAATCCCACGGGGGTGGGGGACCAAAATGCTAGTGAAGTTACCAACTAAGGCACCTCACTATACCAAATGTGTTTCTATCATAATTTTGCAAATGTGAACATTGCTGCCTTTGAGATGTATGACTTCCCCTTACGCGGTAGACGTTTTGATGTTGACCATAGGGGATACCACTAAGTTAGGGAGCACTAATGATTCTCCCTACTTAGTTCGAGGTGGTCCCTTATATTGATTGGAAAGGAGATCCCAAGGTACCATTATAACTACTGCAACTCTCAGAATATGATGATTTGATGTCAATGATAGTTGAAGTACATGATAAGATGAGGGTCTTATCCTATGAACCAATATCATGGCGTAACCAACTGTGAGACTGACATACCTGACACACAATTGGACGAAAAGTGTGTGGTTCATAACTTCCTTTGATTCGATGTTAAATTGGGGAGTAACTGACAACAACATTCTTCAAAATAGGGGAACATGATGTGACATGGGGAAACAAAATACAAATGAAGAGATTTGTTGGAGACTCAATACTAAGGGTGATGGTTCCTGACAAAACTGACCATGTTGGGAGTAGAAATATTCATCTACATTGATTAAATAAAACCAGGTGGTTGCTACCAAAATAATAGGGTGGTTCCCATGGTTTTAAGTGGATTGGAGAACAGTTTGTACATAAAGAATAATTGGTGGGGTACCCACGGTTTTAAGTGTGTCACAAAACCAATTTGATGATGGGTGGGATTCCCACCATTTTTTGTGAGTCAGGGAATCAATTTCTATGATGGGCAGAGTTCCCATGGTATTGAGTGAGTTAGAGAAATTTTTCCATAAATGATGTGAGGGTTGTTTGTAAATGTGAAGACATGTGCCCCATGAATTAATGCCATGTAGATTGTTCCTATGGGAATTATAACTGAATAGAATCGATGTATTTGGTGGGAGTGGGTCCAATTGGTGTCTATGTGGAGATGATGAGATGAGGAAGATTGCAAATGGTGAATTTCTCATGGGGGTATGACTGGTTAATCGTGAATCTAGATCATAAATGTGCCGAGGAATTTGATGGCATCAACTACTGAAGGTGGGAGAGTAAATGCACAACTATAAAATTATAAACTATGTGTTGATCTTTCAAAAGTGGGTCAAATTAATTGTACTTGTGGGGGTATGACATCATGGGTGCCAAATTATGATGGAGGTTGCAATGGTGTGCACACCCATGGGGGAAACATTATTTTTCTCAATATCGATGTTGATGGCACATCTTGACTGAGAATGGGGACCTTACGGTTATCAATGGGAGTACTAGTAAATGTAATGTAAACTGAGGGAAGACATTGCCTATATGACATTGTTGGGATGACACATGTGATAGGTATCTTGCAATATTGTTGATAGGGGTTGAAAATATTCATGTTCTGTTTGAAATTATGCACACATGATGCAAATATCCAAGTGTAGTAGAGGACATGATAAAGGTATTAACAATGCATAAATAAGAACCAAAACATATAGCGCACATATGGTGTGCACAAGGTATTTATGGATAGAATTCTTTCAGATAAAACCCATTAACATGGTCATTGAGGGTTATTCCTTCAATATATTATAAGATATATGCCCCTTTGGGTAGGAATTTTCTTATGACATATGGTCCATTCCATTTAGATACAAACTTCCCTGGTCGTGATTATGAGTCTTTTTTGGCGTCAAACACTAGGAAAACTCCCCCCTTGCTAAAGGTGCAAGGGCAGACTTGGTGGTATTAGTGTGCTTTGGATCAAATCTTTATGGCCTCATTCTATTGTAGTGATTCCCTTTATTTTTCATCGAGGTGTTCCAAAATAAATAGTTTTTGATCGAGAGTCGAGGTATCTGGTAACAACTCCACAGTGAATTGGATCATAGGGATCTGGCACTCAATAGGTAGTACTACTTCGACGTCATGGAAAAGGTGAAATGAGGTAAATCCTGTGGCAGTTTTAACCAAGGTTCGGTATTCCCATAAAGCAGGAAAAAGCATATGGTTCCAATTGGATTTGTTCTTCTTCATTGTTCATTGGAGCATAGTTTTGAGAACTTTGTTCACGACTTCAACTTGTTCATTGACTTGAGGATAATAAGATGTAGATAATTTGTGTTTGAATCCTAACATCAATGATAACTACTCAAAATTCTGATTGTTTAAATGAGTATCGTTATCAAAGACTAGCTACTTTGGTATGCCAAAGTGGGAAATGACATGATTGATGAAGAACCGTGTGGTTGTAGTGTTGAAGAAATCAAATGTGGGCATGAATTCAACACACTTAGTGAAGTATTCAACTACCAGCATGAAGTATATGTGACCCTGGGATGAGGTTGGTCAACACTCCATGAAATTTATTTCCTATTTGAAAAATGGACCACTAGCAATGACCGAATGAAGGGGGGCGGGGGTGCTCATGTTTTGCAGGAAAAGACTTGGAAATTCACACATATATTGACGGTGTAAACACAGTCCTTGAATAGTGATGGCTAAAAGTACCCTACACGAAGTATCTTTAGAGAGGTAGCCAATCTAGATGGGTGGCCACCATAGGCTCTACTATGGAAATCGTTAAGGACTTGTTCAAATTATTCATGTGATAAGCAACGATGGGGAATGGCATTGACCCCGTGATAATATAAGACATATCTGAGGAGAATATATCTAGGATATTGATGACAGATGCACCATTGGTCATCACAAGATAGGTTAGGGTGAATTTATGAGTGTAGAAGTAAGTTAGAATATCACCATAGCATGGGTCATCACTAGTAACGGTGAAGAGATGCTTGTCAAGGAATTGGTTGTTCACGGGTTTTGACAAAGTGATGATCCTGAGGTCTGTAATGAGACCAACAAGGGCCAAGGTCGTTTTTATTTTGGGGATCAAAAACTCAAGATCGAATTCTTGGAGGATAATGATCCATCATGCAAACTTGTTGTTGATGAGCCATCGGCTAAGTGTGTATTTCATAGGATTGGAGTCTACGATCACTATGGATTTGTGTGGTAAGATGTAATGACACAATTTTTGCATGGAAATGATGAAATCCAGTGTGATATTATCATCATGGTTGTATTTGAGAGAGGGGCCTGCCAATGTTTTGTTGATACAATAAATGACATGTTCATTGTAATCTTTAGCTTGTTGGAATAGGACATTGGAATTAAGATAAGATGACACTGATATGTAGAGGATAAATATTTTGTCAAAGTCTGGTGGGGAGATGAGGGGTGCAAAAGCTAACTCTTGATTTAGTGCTTTGAAATATCCATGGGCTTGTTCGTCCCATTGGAAGGGGATTTATTTTCAAATAATCATAGAAAACCATGTTCTTGTGTGGCATAATCAAGGACAAAGAGATAAAGGAAGTTGGATTTCCCTTGGACACTTTGCAACTAGCATCATGTTCGTGGTGGTTGCAATTATAGGCTGGCTTGAACTTTTGAGGGGTTGACAGTAATCCCAGCTTGGGAAAAGATGAAACATAATAATCAACTTAGGGTGACATAGAACGCACATTTGAGGGGATTTAATCGTATGTTGTATGTACAACACCATGTGAAGATGGTTAGTAGGTTGTAAAGGTGGTCGAGACACTTTTTAGACTTTGTTGCGAGATCATCGAGGAAGGCTAAGATGATGTAAGCTAGACAATTGAAAATGTAATCCATGGCGTGTTGGAAGTTGGCCCTAACATTCTTTAACCCAAAGGGCATGACCCTATAGGTAAAGTGTTATAGCTGATTTTACCACTCCAGGTGAATCACACTTGTATGGCATTCCCTTGTCCCTCTACAGACTCCTTAGACCCCTTGGACCATTTTTTGTCCTTTGATGTTTCCTTGACCATCCCTAAAAACATGTGAAAATTAATACATGCGACTTTTAAACCCCTAATCACGTATATACGCTGGTTTGACCCCTAAAATCGTGTACATCGGGATGTGTGCATAATCCAAATCCTTTTGGAGTTTTCCTTGACATGGATCCAACTCACTTGACTCCTGGCCTTCCATATGCCTTGACATCGCTCGGATTCAACCTTTCATTACCCCTTTGAAAAGCTATATAAGGAACTCTTTGGTACATTGAAGGGATATGAGAGAATTGAGAGCAAAGAAACTATAGTCCATTGTTTCCAAAACTTGTACTTGAGTCTACATCCCTTTGTCCCTTGGAGCACTTTTGTGTTCTTCCCAAGCTTTCCTTTTGCTTGTGAGCTTGCTATCGAGAGATAGAGGATTGAGGTGGTGGAGGCCCAAGTGGGGGATTCAGTTTCTTCGATTTGCAGACGTGCCGACAGAGGTTGTATCCATTGTAATCTCTGATTTTATATTAATAGAAATATCTTTTCCTATCCAATAATGTATGTTTGGAATGAATATTTTATCCATGGATGATTTCAAATGCTTATACATTGTTGATTATATATGATAGAATAGATCTAACACCAATATATATAGTATGCTTGTCTTGTTTACTTGTTGTTGAGGAAGTGATTTATCAATTCAAGCTAAAGTTGGAAAGCTCAACGGGGATCTACTTCAACCATCCAGAATAAGGTACGAGGTCTGATCCTTTAGTGTTAGATATTTAATTTCTATTGCATATTGGAAAGGATTGATTTTTGGAGTTAAGTTGTCTGTTGTGGTACCCCAAGCCATAGGAATTTCTCTTCGTAAAAGAACTGGTGAATCCGCTGGGGAGTTCCTAGTAGTTGTCCTTTGGGGGTTTTCTATCGGCATTCAATGACTTTGAATTGCTCTTTTTCTCTTGTTTCTGTGTCGGGTCTGGGGGCATGTTTTCCTGGTAGTGTCTGATTGGTGTGAAGTTTGTCTCAGCTTGTCTATTTGCCTTTATTTTTATGCACCTTTCTTCCTATACATGAGTTTTTAACTCACAATCGCATATATACGTGGGTTTCACTGCTATATCCGCATACACATGTAGGTTTACTGCGAACAGTTGCGTATGCCCTTAGTTTTTCCTTCTAGAGGAATATGGAGGGTTGCTGGGTGAATTTTGATTATTGCTGAGTCTCCTTTGATACTACTAGAGTCTATATACACCTCTATTTCTGACCAGAGACGTTTTTTTTAGGGTAAAATTTCTTTTTTGAAGAATGTTCTTGTCATTGCATTTTTTATTTTTTGTTTTGGGATTAGTGCATTAGATTTCTTTTACCTTAGTACTTTGCTTGAATGCTACTTGAGTGTGCTTGCAGAGTCTGGGGGTTTTAGAACCATTCTTTTGCTTTTATATCTCATTTGTATTTCAAAAAATCCAAAAATATTTGCTTATCATCATGCATTGCATCTTGCATTTTGCATAGTACTTGCACTAGATTTGCTTTGGAGTATTAGTCAGGATTTCATATAGGAAAGCTTGCATTTATCATTTGAAGAAAATTGTGCATTTCACGTAGTAGCATACCCTATTTTTCATGGACACAATGCATTTGTATTCATTGTTAGGTGTGCATTTTGCTTCATGTTGTGTCATAACACCATTAGTTGCACGGCCATATACCTCTTTTGAGTAATAAAGCCAATTAAAATTAACGCTTAAATTAAAATGAACTACACTATTTTAGTTGATAGGGTTCACCAACAAGATTAGGTTTTAGGGTCTTGGAATAGTTCATTGTGAGTAAATTCTCCAAGACCACTAAACAACAACATGTATGTGTTTGTCCAGGTGAGTGTGTGAAATTCCTTGGTATAACTAGTGTTTCTCAGGATCCTCCTCTCAAAAGGGAGTTAAGAATGAGGCAGTGTGAGCGGTTATTGATTGGGATGACCCCTAGTCATAACTGAGTAGCACCGGAGATATTTCCAGGATTGTATTCATATCTGGGGGCTCTTTCGAGAGTTTCGGGCTTTGCTACCCTGCCCATACGGTCAATCTCGCCTGCAAATGTCCCCCTAAACATTGATTATATTGAGGTGACCTTAGTGGCCTTACCTAGGATATCGAGGGGGTACTTTGTAGGGGTTATTCTGCAAGTGTCCCAGCCAAGTTGGGGTCGGACAGCATAGTCGCTTTACGCGTTGAAGCTGAGGGCCACAATAATTGGTTACGTACCTTTGCTTGTTGTTTATGGGAGTCTCAAGCCTCTCCTAGGCGAGACATACCTACTTCATTCAGGAGCTCACTTATCCTACCCTTGATTTCTTGTGTTTGGCTTTAGATTTTCTTGGTGATTGCTCTATGCATGTTAGCTTGCCTAGGGTTTGCATAGATAGAGAGTCTTTTATATTTTTTGAGTCATTGTGGATTTGGGTGTGGCTCCTTTTCGTTCTCATCATTTAGCAGGACTTTCGCCTTCTGCATCTCCTCCTCCTTTGGGAGAGAGAAATAGACAGTCCGGGTGGACTACTTCACACATTGATTCACACACCATGGGAGACCATATAGAAGGTATTCCTGAACCACCTTCTCCTATTCATGTGGAATATGGGGAATTTACTCCTAGCTATGATCCTTCACCTAATTTGACTAAGTTAGGTCTTGTGATTTCTGAGATAGGAACTTTTCATGATAGACCTACTTACTCTATGGTTGATTCCCCATTGACGCATTGCCGGTATGGAATGTCGGAGGATGATGAGACTCATTTTGAACCCGCGAGCACTAGTTATGGTAGTTATGATATGTCTCGTTTTCCCACACATGATTTGGCATTCCATGTCAAATCTTAGTTTGAGCCTAACACTATGCCTGGGGGCATTCTCATTCCTTACCATGCGGAGAGGTTTGGGAGCACAAGTCACATTGCACCTTCCATCCCGGCGGTGGAAGCTACATCACATATTCCTCCTTGGTATAGGGTTAGTGATCCTATTAGGATACCATATCTGAGACAAGTGACTATAGGGAATAGCACGTACATAATTACTCAGGTCCCTTCATCCCCTATCCCTAGTTCTTCGAATGTTCACCCTCCACCTCATTCATGTGGTCCTTCAGGCCGAAACGTTGCTACGAGTCATATCCGTATTGCGGTTACTAGACCAGTTGTGTCTCAGGTTCATGCATCGTGCGTTGTTTCAGAAGGTCATGTTCATACTTCTAGAGGTCATATTCCTACTTTTGAAATGTATATTCCTACTTATGGAGCGTATATTCCTACTTATGGAGTGTCTCATGGGACATCTCATGCGATGACTTATGGACCCTATTATGGGACACAGTATGGACATGGTTCTTCACCTTATGGGTGTGGGTATCAAAGACTCGCTTACTCTCCAAATTATGGCTTTGTAGCTCCGAATAGTCAAGGTAAACCACACTATGGTGCTTCCATGCCACCCTATATGGGTCAAACGGGAGGAGGGCACTATGGCCAAGGACATGGTGGTTATGGTAATCAGACCTACATGAATCAGAACTATCAGGGAGTGATCCATCGACCTAATCATCCAAGACTCCCTTTCCTCACAACGATGAATCTTCTTGACTTGTCATGATTGAAAAATGATCCTGTAGCTCATGACCCGACTTGGCCGGTTGTCCCTACTAAGCTTCCCTCGGACATACCCAAATTCGAGGGAAAACCGGGAGAGGATCCGAGCAAACATGTTACTTCCTTTCACCTATGGTGCTCTTTGAATTCCTTACATCAGGACTCAATATGTTTAAGGTCGTTTCAATGCACCCTTACAGGGACTACAACGAAATGGTATATAGAGTTACCTAGGGGGGCATTCTCTTTGTTCGACGACCTACCAATGACTTTTCTTAACCACTTCTAGATAACAGTGCGTTATGACATTGGTACTAAACTCTTGTTGACATTTCGACAGGATAAAGCCACACATATCTTGGATCATATCCAAGAGTGGTGTAGACAGAAGAGGTTGATTAAACCCTTTATACCGCCATAATTCGTCCTTGAATGGTTCCTTAAGTCATTCTTGTTGTATATAGTGAAGGATGTTTCTACATCCGAAGTACAAAATGAGGAACAAGCCATTTTTAGGGTGTAGGAACTGGACTTGATTTATGCTCAGTCTGGTTTGTTATACGAGATCATTCCCAATGCTTCGCGTTCTAGTTTCAACCCCAAAGTTAAACCTGGACCACATGTCGATGGAATTGTTGGTTGGGCGAGTGCTAAAACTATGGATTCGGTTGCAAAACAAGTTAGTCAATTGTCAATCAACCAATCTACTTTGAGACAAGCCATAGCTTCGTCACAACCCACCCAAATGGCGAGTGTGCTTTCGATGCAATCGTCGGACCAGAAGGGTAACCAGTAGCCCGGACGGAATAAAAACAAGGGTAAGAATAATCGTAAGGGTGGTAATAGGAATGAAAATGCTAATAATAATGACAAGAATGCCCATAATGCTGGGGGGGACAAGCAAGCTAAACATAAGGTTAAATTCCCTTGCAAGTTGTGTAAGGGCAATCACCTCACTTACTTGTGCCCTCGTATCGATGAAGCCTCAAGATTCTTAGCGCAGGGCCCAACTGTGCTAACTAACCCCTTACCTCACAATCAAAATATGAACTCAAGGACCATGATCAGTCTGGTGGTGATCAAGATCCACCGGAGGGTAGTGGTTGTGGTTGCATTAACATGGTACGTGCTGCGAAAGTTGTGACCCGTGTGAAAGACTATGGTTTGTCACAACCCAGCCCAGGAAAGGAACCTGATCCACCAGGGAATCCTTTGCGTATTGAAAAACCTATGTATAAACCTAAAGCTGCACCTCACATTCCTAAGGGATTCCTTAAGTGTTCGGGGAACAATCCTAATGCCCGAGCCGCCCAGAACTATTCAGTTGTCGAGGATTTGGGCCATACGCCTTGTGCGATGTCTGCACTAGAAGTACTTCAGAGTTGTCCTTCGCAAAGGAAGGCTTTTCTTTCTTCCCTTGGTGTGAACAATGATAATTCTTCCTCTGTGATTAAATTTGAAACCGCAGGACTTCAGCCTCGCTTGCCTTACTATGTGTCTCTTTTGATTCACGTAGAGTGTCATAACATGACCGTCAAGCGCACTATGATTGACGAAGGAACTGTTGCTTCTGTGATGTCTTTATCATGTTGGAAGGGTTTAGGTTCCCCTGAGTTGTCTAAATCAGTGACCATGTTAACTGCGTTCGATGGGAGATCGTTTAGGCCGCACGGGATCCTTCCTTCCCTTAAGGTCTGTTTGGGAGGGAAGATCATTGCAATAGAGGTTGAGGTGGTTGATGCGCCCCTTGACTACAATCTCTTGCTGGGTAGGAATTGGATGTACAGTATGCAAGCCGTAGCTTCTTCCCTATTTCGTGTTGTATGCTTTCCATTTAACGGGAAGATAGTCATGATTGATCAAACGTCATTCAAGAATTCGTCAGTTACCGCATCTTCGAGAGCTTCGATCCTGATCGTTGAGCACTCTCAGCTGGTAACTGGGAGTGTGGGTATGGGCATGTATCCATCCCTCATGGGAAGTTTTAGTTGTCCTGTACCGATCCTTATGATAGGGTCTAGTTCCGGTGAGGCTTCGACATCTATGAGATCGGTGTCTTTTCGCACGAGTTATATGGAAGATCCTTGGATTCTTCCTACACCGAATACTTCAAGTGAGCCCATCGTGATGGACGTGACATTGCCTGCAACTATGGTAGCTCGTCTAGCTAATCTTAAGTGTGTTGCAGAGCCCAGTCCTTCCTCTTCACGAACAGAGGAGGAGGACCCTTATGTGCTGCCTACATGGGGAGTACAGTCTTCTCATGCATATGATTTCCTTGATAGTGTTTTCCCTTCAAACGAAGCGATTATTGAGGCCATGTCGGGAGTTGCGCCACCATGGGAAGAGCTCCATTACAAATCTTACTTTCTTCTCGAGCTTGACTGCTTGGAGTGTGAGGACTTTAGGGAGGTTCTTAGTGAGAGAATTGGTAGTCCTATGGTTCCATTAAGCTCTCCCGGTCCGATGGATGATCAAAACATGGAAAATATATCTCCAACGATTCCTATCAATATCTCTCACGATCCTGGTAGGATGGAGAATGTCTATGTTGGGGCAGAATGTTCCCATGCTGAGATTCAAGAATACACCTAGCTGTTTAAAGAATTATATGATATCTTTGCTTGGTCTTACGATGAAATGCCAGGTATTGACCCTCGCATTGTTGAACACGAGATTAAGACTTATCCCAATGCTAAGCCTATTCGACAACGCTCGCGTGCGGTGAATCCTAGGAAAGCACCCACGATTAAGGCAGAGATAGAGAAACTATTGAAAGCCGGTTTTATCTATCCCGTTCCCTTGATGCAGTGGGTTTCAAACCCTATTCCGATCGATAAGAAGTAGGGAGCAATCTGCATATGTACTGATTTTCGTGATTTGAATCATGCCTGTCCTAAGGACAATTTCCCCACACCATTTATTGATCAGATTTTGGATGAGTGTGTGGGTAGCGAGATTTTTTCCTTCATGGACGGATTTTCTGGATACAATTAGATACAAATTAAACTTGAGGACCAACATAAGACTGCATTTATTTGTCCTTGGGGAACTTTTGCATATTGGAAAATGCCTTTTGGCCTTAAGAACGTCGGAGCTACTATTTAGCGGGCCATGACCTTGATCTTCCATGATCTCAAATTGATTATTGAATTATTTTTGGATGACCTTGCTGCTCATTCTCGTATGAGAATGTGTCATTCCTATCATTTGAGATTGTTATTCGAAAGGTGCCGCCATTATTTGGTCAGGTTAAATCCTCACAAGTGCATCTTTTGTGTGAAGTCAGGTCGCTTGTTAGGATTCATCATTTCTAAAGAGGGTATAAGAGTTGACCCTTTCAAGGTTGAGGCAATACTTCAGTTGTCTCCCCCAAAAAATATTTGTCATCTTCAATGTTTGCAAGGCATGGCAAACTTCTTACGGAGATTCGTTGTCAATTTTGCTAATTTGACTAGAGGCTTCATGCGTCTTTTGAAGAAGGACACAACCTTTTGTTGGGATGAGCGAGCCCAGGATTCCTTTGATGTGCTCAAGTGAGCCCTAGCATCGGCCCCGGTGATCAGTCCCCCAGACTATAGCCATGATTTTCTACTTTATGTGGCCGCGTCCATGGAGACGATTGGTATGGTTTTGGTTCAAGAGGATGAGGAGCTCCAAGAGCATGTCATATACTATCTGAGCCAGAATCTTATTGATGTGGAGATCTGTTATTCTCATGTTGAGAAGCTTGCTTTAGCTACCGTACATGTTGTTCAAGGGTTGAGACATCATATTCTCCTTCGCCAGACCTTGGTTGTAGCCCATGTTAATCCATTTCAATTCATCCTCACTCAAAGGATGATTGGGGGAAAATATAATAAATGGATTGTCATCCTGCAAGAATTCGATCTCGAGTTTGTTTCAACAAAATCGAAGAAATTGTTAATTTTTGCAGAGCTTATATCGGATTTCCCAAGCGAGGATGAGGAGTTGGTTTGTGAAGATATGTTTATCGATGAACACATCTTCTTAATCTCAACTTTAGACCCATGGTATGGGGATATCATTATATATTTACAAACATTGAAGGTCCCTACTCACCTCTCACTGGATAAACGACGACGATTACGTCACGTGTCTAAGAATTACCTCATAGTGGATAACACTTTGTACCGCCGTGGGGTAGATTCCATTTTACAACGTTGTTTAACCCATGAGGAGGCTGAGGTAGTGCTGAATGATTGCCACGGAGGGGCGTGTGGTGGTCATTTATCTGGGCTTTCTACAGCCCAAAAAATCTTAAGAGCGGGTTATTTCTAGCCGTCGATCTTTAAGGATTGTATAGATGCGATCAAGAGGTGCCACCCTTGCCATGTGTTTACACATAATATGTGCTCAAAACCTGCCATTTTACATCCCATCATCACTGTCGGTCCCTTCACTAAGTGGGGGCTTGATTTTATAGATTGCAAGCTAGCTTCAGCTAGGGGGCATCATCATATCATAGTGGCTATTGATTACTTCACGAAATGGGCTAAGCCTATGCCTACAGTTAAATTCAATGGTGAGACAGCCGCACACTTTATATTCAACCAGATTATTACTCGATTTGGGATTCCAAGAGAGCTTGTCACTGACCATGGCTCGCACTTTCAGAATCGTATGATGGAAGAGTTGGCATCAAAGTTAGGGTACAAACAAGAGCATTCCTCCTCTTACTACCCTCAAGTGAATGGACAGGTAGAAGCAGTGAACAAATCACTCAAATCCATTCTCCAATGAACCATCGTACAAAGCAAGAATAATTGGAACATTATGTTATATCTTGCTTTGTGGGCGTATAGAACCGTTTTTAAGATTGCCACAGGTTTTTCTCCATATCAACTTGTACATGGAGTGGAGTCAGTATTTTCGGTTGAATGCGAGATTCCTTTTTTGAAGCTAGCCATAGAGCTCTTACCAGACACTTCACCATTGGAGGAGCATTTGGTCCACCTTGAGCAACTTGATGAGTAGCGTTGAGATGCCCTGGTGGCTCTAGAAGTAAATAAACATTGCGTAAAGGTCCAGTACGATAAGTCTGTCCATCCAAGGAGGTTTAGTGAGGGAGACTTGGTCCTTTTGTGGGATCAACCAAAAGAACCCTTGGGGGCAGGAAAGTTTAACCCCATGTGGTGTGGTCCTTATGTAATCAAACGTGTGTTAGAGAAGGGCACTTATGAGTTAGTGGATTACGAGGGAACAACCTTGGAGGAGCCTAGGAATGGGCTCTATCTCAAAAAGTGATATGCATTATTTTCAGCCAAGGCTGGTTATTGTATATTATTGTACAGTTTTGCATAGGTAGGTCTTTTTCTTATAGTGATCGGGTTTGTGATTAGTTTCCATTTCTTTTGGCAGATGTCAATGGAATATTCCACCTACATAGGATTCACGAATGGTGTGAGCCGTCACACTCAACACTCAGCCTCTGTTGCTTGGGTGATTTATACTCCTATGGGTCAGGTATTGTCTTTAGGAGGTGTATGTTTATGGCCATATTCAAACAATGTTGCTGAATATAGTGTCATTATTGAGCTTCTACGAGATGCAACTTTATATGGTGTTCTCTCTCTTGAGGTTCGTCTTGATTCAGAGTTAATAATGTCACAACTTAATGGTTTGTACCATGTTAGAGATCTGATGTTATTAAGAAGATTCTTACGTGTGAGATTATTAGAACGACAATTTGACAATATAACATACATACATATTCCAAGAATTAATAATCAAGTTGCTAACTCATATGCTAACTACATGTTAGATTGACATTTGTTTCATACACAAATAAATTCATCACAAACACAAATTTTTACACATGTAAATAAATAAAACCGATCATCATAAATTTTTTATAAACATCCAAAATGTGGTAATACATAGTGTCATGATACAAAAATGGGGCTCTCGAGCTACCAAAATATAATACACTGTAATACAAAATGTATCACTCCCAGGTATCTAAGCCTGTGGAGGAGGAGGGGGGTTGTGATCATGGAATGTCACTACGGCTCTAGCTAGTCGTCGAAGTAATTGCACCCATGCTCGTGGTACACCCACCACTTGGCGCTACATGGCCTCAGGCAATTCCTCGACTTGTGCCATGGGAACTCTATGTGTCAGCCTCATGAAGTTGGTATGAATGCTTTGGAGCGTCTGCTCCGCATCCACACCTGTGATATTGTCTCCTCTTCCCCTCCGTCTATGATGAGGGAAGCCTTCAGGCCGCCATGGTCCCACATCTGCATGCATATGGTATATGTCACTATGTATTGTCACCCAAAAACATGTCTTTTGATTCCATATAATCAGAAAACACAAAAAAATTAAATAAATCAAAAGTTTAAAGAGAGGGTCGAGATTTGTTACCTATGTCACCGTATGCCGATCCTGGTGGTAGAGGCATGTCCAGGTCCCCCCGGAAATCTATCCCTACATAGGGGTAGTCATTGATGGCAACTATCTGTCGTCACCACCACGGAAAGAAATCAGCTGGATAGGGGTTGGACACCCTACCTCTATCCAATCTGTGCATCACATCCACCCAACGTCGTTGGGCCGTATCTCGAACCCCGTGTAGAGGAACGTCAACTCTGGGGCTCAATACTGGAACACGCTCAAAGAAAAATGTGCTCAGTATGCTGCTGAAATTGAAGTTTTGCACTCTGCCCATCTTACACTCACTGAGCTCGTGTTTCATGTTGCCCACTAGTGCAGTGCTCCAATCATATACTGTGGGTCTCATGCACTCCACTGCATAGAACATCAGAGGTCGCGAGGCTTGGTGGAGTGAAGCCAAGCCTGCTATCCTTCCCAGCGTCAGTAGGATGGCCTTTAGGCCCATCACCTGTATGGATTTAGTTGGGATCTGACTCCCCACCTTCTCTGTGTCTAGATAGCAGTACACCGCAATGTACTCATCTATAGTTAGGCCACCTCCGGGCCCGTGAGAATGTAGGTTCACTACTTCCCCTCGTCGAGAAAGTCCAGTAATAAATTATATGTCCTCCACCTCTATGGTGAGGGACATCCCATACATTTGGAATGACTCTGAGTCTGGATCCCAGTAATCCACCAACATCTGCAATAGTCCTGGTTTGGCCCTTAAGCCACCAATACACCAAAATTTGTAGAGCCCACATGCACGTAGCACTTGTTGAGCCATTATATCAGCCCTTACTACCTCTTCTACATCACCATGTTCACGTTCTCTCCATTCTAGGACCATCTTGCACAAAAAATTGGAAGTTTACGCATTAGAACACTTAAAAAACCATATGTGCGGCTGCATATGCGACTTTTTTCAAAATAGTCGTGTATGTACGCTACTGTGATGGCATTTTCCGCGTATATCTAGCCCTATATGTGGAAAAACCCTCGATTTCCACATGGGCCTCAACGCCTATTTTGGATGGGCCTAGAAAACCAAAAACACCATGGAATTTGACAAAAATTGCATCAAAATGGAAGAGCAGAGCATGGGTAAGTACCTGGAGAAACGGTAGTGGATTCCGTCGGCTGGATCTCCTGGAATTCGCTGTTGAAAATCTGAGCTCAAATGGGTAAAAATTTCAAATGTTTTATAATGTTTTGAATTTTTTACTATTTATAGAAATTTTTTAAATTTTTTAAATTTTTTACCCCCTTTCCTATAGTTTGGACCATTTTTGGACTAATTTATGATGTAGGAGACCTTTTTGAGTGTCGTTTTAGCTGTTGGATTGACCCGTTCGTGCCGATCTCAGGTATCATGTCTAAACTGGCATATAGGTTAGGTTTCATCACCATTTTCATTTTGCATGACCTTGTGACCATTTCATTATAGCCTTAGGTACGAACCCACTCTATTATGTCACGGAACCTTCTTGTTGTTTTAGAAGTGGCATGATATGAGTGGTAGAGCTTGACCTTACATGGGTACCCTAGTTAGCGCCTTATTTGCATTTGGTGCCCATGCTGACATTTTGTCCCTTAGGGTGTGGGAGTTCGTTGTATAGTATTGCCATGACATTTTGCAAGAGCCTCATACTCCTCTTGATCTTTTGCTAGCCTATTTCCCTCAAGACTCCCTTATGTCAAGTTGTAACTGCATTATCATGAGCTTTGCTTGCCTTATTGAGCTTTATGCCGGCTTCCTTGACATTGAGTTTCATCCATATAGCCCGAGCTTGTCTCATGTCTAGCCATGCAGAGCCATTTTTTATATCCTTTGCAGCTTGATTCCCTATTTTTACCGGGAGCGGATTTTCCCCCGAGTGTCGCTATCCTACACATGTATCCTTGCATTCAACATAGGTATGTTCCACTGCTTGGAACTAGTTTGTTTTCCCCTATGACACTCGTCTCCTCCTAGTCTGTAACTATAAAGCCGTTTTATTCTTTTTCATGCTTTTTAGATATTTGAAAATTTCCAAAAAAAATAAAAAAACCAAAAAGGCGGACAAGGAAAGATGTTATCTTTGGCAGTTGTTGAGTCGTGTCACCTTCGAACAGAGCACTGTATATCACATGCATTGGTTGGGGTTATAGTTGAATTTTGGAGCTGTACTCGTTTATCTGAGTTCATCTCCATCAACTGGTTAAGCTTCCAGTCCCCATGGAACCTCTATCGATGCCTCCTATGTCACAGAGATGTCCCAGTTTTGTATATCGAGTCTATGCTACCTTTATTCAATCACCATTCGTCATTATGCTCTTGTTCAAAGGAAATTGAAACCCGATTCAGCCATTCCTCAATTATCTTGACTTTGCATGTCGGCCATTCCCGGTACAGTTACTGGTTCGTGCACCTTATGATTGAGTCCTTCCACATTATACAGCTTTGCTGAGTACCTCGTGTTGGATGATGGGGGATGCCTTATTGCCCTCCTTCCAGCGGATTTCATCCCATCGACTTCAGATCATTTATTTTGGGATTGGAATCTAGAGTCATTTTTGAGTGCCTTGAGACTTGCAGTCATCAGTGGCAGGTTCTCTCGCCGTCGATAGTCTTTGGGAATACATTAATGTCCCATGATTGATGGATCCTCTCAAGTGTTTGACCTCAACACATTTATTCACACTTGTTAGTTTGCACTCTAGTACCTTGATTCCCATTTTCATTATCGGTGGGTGATCTCGCGTCTATTAACGGTATACATCAATGATCGGTAATCAGATGATGGACTACTATGTTCGACCTCGACGCCTCTATTCACATAGTAGGACATGTACTCATAGCGGTTTGTGTAGAAGACTTTCCATATTGGTGGCATCTCTTATATGCTACCTCCTTGATCATGCCAGTGTTCATGAGATTTCAGCTCTCATGACTTGATTCCAGTATATATCAGACATTTCTAGCTATTATGGAGATCTTGATCCATAATATATCTTTGGCCATTATGGAGATCATGATCCTTTGTATATCTTCATCATGGAGATTCTGATCTATGTGTATTGTACATGGCGATGACCACTTATGTGATATCTTGTATCATGCCTATTCATTGCCATTGTACTCTTATGTATCCGGGACTGCTATATGTATTTGCAGTCATATGCAGAGTTGTATCATTGTACTATGCTGATTGGGTGGCTGGTCTTCCATTTGGGATCCTTCATCACACCACTTCTAGGATGTACTTATATTGTATTTCGGCCATCGTATGACCCCTCTGACCTCACACATTAGGGGGCATCTATTATAGATGATTTTGCCACTCCAGGTGAATCACACTTGTATGGCCTTCCCCTATCCCTCTGCAGACTCCTTAGATCCCTTGGACCATTTTGTGTCCTTTGATGTTTCCTTGACCATCCCTAAAAACCTGTGAAAATTAATACACGCGAATTTTAAACCCCTAATCACGTATATACGTGGGTTTGACCCATAAAACTGCATACATCAGGATGTGTGCATAATCCAAATCCTTTTGGAGTTTTCCTTGACATGGATCTGACTCGCTTAACTCCTGGCCTTCCATATGCCTTGATATCGCTCGAATTCGACCTTTCATTACCCCTTTGAAAAGCTATATAAGGAACTCTTTGGTACATTGAAGGCATATGAGAGAATTGAGAGCAAAGAAACTATAGTCCATTGTTGTCGAAACTTGTACTTGAGTCTGCATCCCTTTGTCCCTTGGAGCACTTTTGTGTTCTTCCCAAGATTGCCTTTTGCTTGTGAGCTTACTATCGAGAGATGGAGGATTGAGGTGGTGGAGGCCCAAGTGGGGGATTTAGTTTCTCCGATTCGTAGACGTGCCGACAGAGGTTGTATCCATTGTAATCTCTAATTTTATACTAATAGAAATATCTTTTCCTGTCCAATAATGTATGTTTGGA
>LPNX010673768.1:111114-134121 GCA_001517045.1 Pseudotsuga menziesii | reverse complement strand
GTTGATTATATATGCTAGAATAGATCTAACACCAATATATATAGTATTCTTGTCTTGTTTACTTGTTGTTGAGGAAGTGATTTATCAATTCAAGCTGAAGTTGGAAAGTTCAACGGGGATCTACTTCAACCATATGGAATAAGGTACAAGCTCTGATCCTTTAGTGTTAGATATTTAATTTCTATTGCATATTGGAAAGGATTGATTTCTGGAGTCAAGCTATCTGTTGTGGTACCCCAAGCCATAGGAATTTCTCTCCGTAGCATAAAGGTCCCCCCATGGTGTGGTAAATGTGGTTTTGTACTGATTCTGTAAGGGAATCCATATTTGGTTATAGATGAAAACCCATCCATGAAAGACAACATTTCACTACTCATGCATGAGTCGACAATCTAGTTCATGAATGGGGTGGGGAAATTGTCTTTAGGGTAGGCTAGGTTGAGATCTTAGAATTCGGTATAGATTTGGATGGTGCCTTCATTTTTTTTATACTGGGACTGGGTTTAATACCCATGATTTATAAGCAATGGGGAAGATAAACCCTTACTGAAGGAGTTTTTCGATCTCAACCTTGATAACTGGAGCCTTGGAGGGGTGAACCGGTCATTGCTTCTGCCTAGTTCAGACATGGTCTATCCAAGTGTTGATGTGGCGTTCAACAATTGTAGGGCTTGATCTGGGCACTTTAGCATAGGACCATACAAATACATATTGGAACTATTTGAAGAGGGATGTAAAGTGGATGCCTTCTTGAGGTGAACCTGATTCCCCAATGGATATGTTTTCAATCACTCCAGGTGTGACAAAAATATCGATCTAGATTGTGGGTGAAATATTATCTAGCTTTCCCTCTTCAAAGAAATTTGGGGCTGGGATGGGGTTTTTGAACTAATCAACATGCTTAGGAGGTAATAAGTCTTTGGATTCAATGGTATATTATTGGGTTACTTTGTTGGTTGAGTGGAAATTGGTAGGGGTGAAAGAAGGCCTATGGTGGAGGTCTTGCCATGGGGGCTCATCTAAGTGCATGGACTCAATTATGTATTTGTTAGTGGAGAAGAAGTATTCCTCTAACATGTCTTCATCTAAAGAGAAGGAGTCTTCAGAATTGATATTAGTAGCCTTAACATTGGAGGTAAGAGGAATAAGAGTTTCTCCAGGAGGCGATTCCTCATATAAGGGATGTGGAGCTCACTGGAGGGGTGGTAAATCAATGTAAAGGATGTCCATGTATCTAATAGGGCTTGGTGGAGGAGGGATAATCTAATATTGGGAGGTTATACGATAGTCATGTTCTACCTACAATGATTGAGGCGAGTCGACGATGTTTTCATCAAGTGATAATAAAGATACTTTGTTGCTGGGGGAGAGAGAGACAAATGGAATGTATTCCTCCTCATTATCATTGATAGAGCTGGTCTCTTCTTCGAATATTGTGGGAAGGGTTACTCCCAACGAAGGATGTTATAGAACTTTTAATGATGTATGAATACAAAAAACATAAACATAAAAACTATATATGGAGTATTTTCCTACTTACCCATTTTTTTATCTTCCATACATGACATATTGAATCCATTACAACTTTGCAAGTATAATATTGTATAGAGACGTATTACAAGCTATATGTAACAAAAAAAAATAGTGTTTGCAAAATGTTACTTCTTGCAAGATAAGTTCAATTTGTTTATCCTAAAAAAGAAGACTTTAATGGTCTACAATAATTTCATATAAAAGCTCCAATTTCTACTTTAGTTCTACCTCATAATAAATGGAATTCACCCACAAGTACGTGGTATTGTCAACAAGAGGAGATGTTAAGTTGCCCTATTTCCATTATTGTGGCTTCGAAGGCATAAGTCTATTGGTTTTACTGTATCTGCAATACAATTTTAATTTCCAGCAATTAGGTTTTGCATGATAAATAGTTCTTGAAATAGTTTTGAAATATTCAAATTATATAAAACCAATATACTCTACTCTACAATGAATATGCCACTGAGTTCTATGTGTATTGGATTCTGACACATCATCTGGATGATGTATGTGATCATATTATTATTATGTTGTTATGAGATCTCAACAATACAATTCAATACTTTATCTATAAAATTCCTCCTCGAAGCGAAAACCTTACAAGTAAAAGTAAAATTGACATGTTTAATATATCTCAAAACATGAAAACATAATTTACCGTATATTTTAAGAATTTTTGAAAGTAAATTCTAAATTTTTAAACTAAAAAGAACACTAATATTATCTTTAAGTATTGTGATGTTATAGTGTGGTTAGGCTTTTAAATTATTTATCTTTAATTTCTTATTTTGAACATATTGTGTGAAAATTACAAAAATTATATGTACTTGACTTATAACCAAATTTCCAAGATAAGTTCAAAGCACAACAAAATTTAATTAAAAACAAATTGTCATAAGACTTTTATAATTTTTTGTAAAAGTTGTTTACAAAGTGTTTTTGAAATAGACATAATGTAATCCTAAAATAAACACTCAATACACAATTAAAACATTTTTGAAATTGTTATTTTATAAATAGGAAAGTAATCCCAAAATAAATAATCAATACACATTTGAAGACATTAAATTTTTTTGAAACCATAATACCTACTGCTAATACGGCTAATACTACGTACGACCATCATTAATGTTGGATTTCCTTCATAGTAGTGGTTTCTTACCTGAATAGAGATGTGGTTTAGTGGTTGATGTCATGTCTGTTGATTCTGTCACATATATAATTATGCTCTCGGTGAAGAAAAAGGTGATTTGGGTGATTTAACCCTCAGTGATTTAGTTTACGACTGTACGGATTCAGTTGATTACCAAGTTTCTCCAGTCATCATTCATTACTAAAAAAAGAAACACCCCTAATGCCAAACTAACCTCATTTCAGTAGGAAATAACCTTGATACATAAATTAGAACTTTTAGCCCACCACCTTTAACTGTTCATCTCAACCTCGGGGCTTCACCAAATAAATATATAAGTTGTTTGTTCCTCATAGCATTACCATCACATTAGCCATCATTTCGATCCATCTCCTCCTTTTCTATCATAATACCCATTCCCTATAATCACTAGTTTTTACACAGCATATAGCTCATAGAAAGATTTTGTGTACAATTGATAACAAGGACCTCCTTCCATAGGATCTGCAAAGTCTCATATTATGATGTCGAATCATTCATCTATGTTCTCGAGCTTAGCCTTGCATGTTAAAATTTTGATTAAATATTTCAACTTTAGCAGGAACCTAAGAACTATAAAGAATAGTTTGAGGAAATGAAGCATTAAAAATTCGTTACCTAGCATCATTGATAATGATGCTAATGATGCTCAAGGCGAGAACTGCATAACGCTTCTTTGTTCACAATAGCTAGTTTGAAATGATCAAATCATTAGGTGGTTACTTTTACAACGGTTAGTATAAATTTCCCTGAGGTTTTTCTCAATGCAGAACCTTTTTGTCTGTGCCGAAAATCCTTTATTTCACATTTTTGCAGATAAATAAGTGTTTAGGGTTTCAAACGGTCTATCTACCTTAAATTTTATTTTTACCGCATAGTATGTAAAATTTCAACACAAATGGGAAACTCGTGGCACTAAGGGCTAAAAGAAATTTAGATGGTGAACTCGCGATACAAAAGGGCTAAGGATTTTTCAACCGGAAATGAAATAGTAAGTTTAAGTAACTTGAAAGGGGCGTGGAATGGGGAGGAAATGCTTAATAATCTACATGCATTACAGAATCCTATGATCTGTAATGGATGCCTCTCTACACAAGCAAATGAGAATCCTTTTGATATAACCAGTTGTTCACGGTCGTTGATAATTACAAACTGAAATTATGAGAAAAATTCAACAACAAACTGGAAAACGTTTAAAACATCTTGAAAACAATGTTTTATTTAAGTCCAGAAAAATTCAAACTAAATGCAATAAAACCATAAATTAATAGAGATGGGCGGTTAGGGCTTATCGATATCACCCATCACCGCTTTCTTGAGATTCTTGTGCCATAATACCTCCCCGGTTGTGGAGCCTTCACTGCCTCCCATGATGAAAACAATTTTGAGGCTGCAATCACACATCATGACTACAAACTAGAATTATGAGAATCGAGTCTTTGCCGACATTTAAAGTGATACAACTAAGGGATATTACCAGATGCAAATTACTCAATTACTTACTTCAGGTGGCTGACGGGCAGTGGATGCACTAGTAATCTTGGATGCACTAGTAATTTGTGATAGATAAAATCGTTCACTTATGTTTCATCTATAACAAGTGCATGTCCGCAAGAGCAAGAAAGCCTTATCGACGTTCAGATAAAAGGTAATTCACAATCTTTATTTTATATATTTCTGGATAGTGTACTGCTTATATTTACATTGCCGAATGGTTATGTATCGAGCAGTGCTATATCCTGGTAATTGCTCACTCCAGTATGAAGAATGTTGCGAAGATAGTAGTATTCATTATTTAGTGAAAAAAGCACTTGTCTATATATATATATCCACATTCAAGCTTAGAAATCTCTATAGTGCCAAAGTAGACTTACAAAATTTAGCATGAAGCATGAAACACCTGCGAATATTTTTTTCAATTTCTCCTTCATACCAAACAACAACTGTCTCTAAAAGAAGTTTTGAATCCCCGACACTCCATTGGAAACAACCACCATGGTAATCCCATTGTTTCCATTCCCATTAACATGATGAACTTCATGACCATTAACAGTTATGTTCTTGTTAACATATTCATCACTATACGAATGTCCGTTTCCATTGATGGAAAATCCAGTTGTTGTTTCTTCCCCATTTTATATGTAAATCTCAATGTTTCCCCAGTTTACTTACCGAGAATGTGTACATATCGAAAGAACCAGCATAAGCAACACTTCACTCGTAAGCAACAACAACAATGATAGCAGAGCTCGCTCAAATCAGATGCTGGCAACACTTCACATACCGAGAAATGCAAGTCTTCATGCGCCACTCAATTTAATATCTTGAAACGGAATTGATACCAAATGGATGGGTGGATATAATTACTCCACATACTACTGACATTGTAAAGGGGCTCCTACCCCATTGCCTTGAAACCCTAGTTGTGTTTTCTTTATTTTCTATTTTTAACTTATTTAAGTACATGGTGGATGAAACCCATAAAGCTAGATCAATCTACGAAATGCTTTGGGCATGGAGGCAGCCTATACTAGTTCGGAATGGAAAAAGCACGTAGGGTCAATGTGCAGCAGTCGACCAAGATGCATTGTATCCATTTGCAGCATTGGAGCCCATTAATAAAGATGCATACCCAAATATTAAAGGAGGGATCTCGAAATCTGAAATATTAAAGGAGGTATTGTTTATGAGGAGTATTATAGCATTGTTGATATCAGCAACGCCGCTGGGTCCTGGGGCACATGAACCCAAGGCAACGTCATGATGACCATACCAATAATAAGCTTAAAAAATAGTCATTTAAGAAACTAAAAAAATAAAAAAGTAATACACAAATTTAATCTAACTTCTATGTTTTTTTAAAATTACTATAAATTGCTCCAAATAATTGCCTTAAACAATTCATATATCCCCTTGTCAAAAACATAATAATAAGAAACTTAACCATAATATGGACAAAGCGTACATGTGAAAAATTTCACCAAACACTTAAAGAATAAGCCTAATAACCTAATATCTTTGAACACTTTACATGTAAAATGTTACTTAATATACAAACATTTCCTCAAACACTTCGCAATAAATTAATGTACTAAAATAAAGCTAAATGGCACTTCATTGAAACAACTGATTATTTGACATTATTTGAATTTATTTATTATATTATAATTTTTTTGACATGTCTTTTTATAAAACTTATACTTATTTTTTTTATCATCCATTCTTTAAAAAAAAAAAAAATTAGGCTTATAAATTTTGTATTAATTTCATTTATAGTAGAAAGCACTTTATATTGATATAATAATTTATCTGTATATATAAAAAATTACATAGTTTCAGTGAAGAATACGTATTCCTCTAACATGTCTTCATCTAAAGAGGAGTCGTCTTGAGACTTGATATTAGTAGCCTTAACATTCGAGGTAAGAGGAACAAGAGTTTCTCCACGAGGTGGTTCCTCATATAAGGGATGTGGAGCTAACTGGAGGGGTGGTAAATCGATGTAAAGGATGTCCACATAGCTAATGGGGGACTTGGTGGAGGAGGGATAATCTAATATTTGGGAGGTGATAGGATAATCATGTTCTACCTACAACGATTGAGGCGAGTCGACGATGTTTTCATCAAGTGATAATAAAGATACTTTGCTACTGGGGAGAGAGAGACAAATGGAATGTATTCCTCCTCATTATCATCGATAGAGCTGGTCTCTTCTTCGAATATTGTGGGAAGGGTTACTCCCAACGATTGATGTTATAAACTTTAATGATGTATGAATACAAAAACATAAACATAAAAATAAAAATTATATATGGACAATTTTCCTACTTACCCATTTTTTTTATCTTCCATACATGACATATTGAATCCATTACAACCTTGCAAGTATAATATTGCATAGAGATGTATTACAAGCTATATGTAAAAAAAAAAAGTGTTTGCAAAATGTTACTTCTTGTGAGATAAATTCCATTTGTTTATCCTAAAAAGGAAGACCTTAATGGTCTACAATAATTTCATATAAAAGCTCCAATTTCTATTTTAGGTCTACCTCATAATAAATGGAATTCACCCACAAGTACATGGTATTGTCAACAAGAGGAGATGTTAAGTTGCTCTATTTCCATTATTGTGGTTTCGAAGGTATTAGTCTATTGGTTTTACTGTATCTGCAGTACAATTTTAATTTCCAGCAATCAGGTTTTGCATAATAAATAGTTCTCAACATAGTTTCGAAATATTCAAATTATGTAAAACCAATATACTTTGCTCTACAATGAAATGCCACTGAGTTCTATGTGTATTGGATTCCGACACATCATCTGGATGATGTATGGGATCATATTATTATTATGTTGTTATGAGATCTCGACAATACAATTCAATACTTTATCTATAAAATTCCTCCTTGGAGCGAAAATCTTACAAGTAAAGGTAAAATTGACATGTTTAATATATCTCAAAATGTGAAAACATAATTTACCGTATATTTTAAGAATTTTTGAAAGTGAATTCTAAAATTTTAAACTAAAAAGAACACTAAGATTATCTTTAAGTATTGTGATGTTATAGCGTGGCTCAGCTTTTAAAATTATTTATCTTTAATTTATTATTTTGAACATATTGTGTGAAAATTACAAAAATTATATGTACTTGACTTATAACCAAATTTCCAAGATAAGTTCAAAGCACAACAAAATTTTAATTTAAAAAAAAAAATTATCATAAGACTTTTATAAATTTTTGTAAAAGTTGTTTACAAAGTGTTTTTAAAATAGACATAACGTAACCCTAAAATAAACACTCAATACACAATTAAAACATTTTTGAAATTGTTATTTTATACAGAGGAAAGTAATCCTAAAATAAACAATCTATACACATTTGAAGACATTGAAAACATTTTAAACCATAATACCTACTGCTAATACGGCTAATACTACGTACGACCATCATTAATGTTGGATTTCCTTCATAGTAGTGGTTTCTTACCTGAATAGAGATGTGGTTTAGTGGTTGATGTTGTGTCTGTTGATTCTGTCACATATATAATTATGCTCTCGGTGAAGAAAAAGGTGATTTGGGTGATTTAACCCTCAGTGATTCAGTTTACGACTGTACGGATTCAGTTGATTACCAAGTTTCTCCAGTCATCATTCATTACTAAAAAAAGAAACACCCCTAATGCCAAACTAACCTCATTTCACTAGGAAATAACCTTGATACATAAATTAGAACTTTTAGCCCACCACCTTTAACTATTCATCTCAACCTCGGGGCTTCACCAAATAAATATCTAAGTTGTTTGTTCCTCATAGCATTACCATCACGTTAGCCATCATTTCGATCCATCTCCTCCTTTTCCTTTCATAATACCCATTCCCTATAATCACTAGTTTTTACACAGCATATAGCTCATAGAAAGATTTTGTGTACAATTGATAACAAGGACCTCCTTCCATAGGATCTGCGAGGTCTCATATTATGACGTCAAATCGTTCATCTCTATTCTCGAGCTCAGCCTTGCGCGTTAAAATTTTGATTAAATATTTAAACTTTAGCAGGAACCTAAGAACTATAAAGAATAGTTTGAGGAAATGAAGCATTAAAAATTTGTTACCTAGCATCATTGATAATGATGCTAATGATGTTCAAGGCGAGAACTGCATAACGCTTCTTTGTTCACAACAACCAGTTTGAAATGGTCAAATCATTAGGTGGTTACTTTTACAACGGTTAGCAAAAAGTTCCCTGAGGTTTTTCTCAATGCAAAACCTTTTCGTCAGTGCCGAAAATCCTTTACTCCACATTTTTGCACATAATTAAGTGTCTAGGGTTTCAAACGGTCTATATGTCTTAAATTTTATTTTTATCGCATAGTATGTAAAATTTCAACATAGATGGGAAACTCGTGGCACTAAGGGATAAAATAAATTTAGATGGCCAACTCGCGATACAAAAGGGCTAAGGATTTTTCAACTAGAAATCAACTAGTAAGTCTTAGTAACTTGAAAGGGGCGTGGAATGGGGAGGAAATACTTAATAATCTATAGGCATTACAAAATCCTATGATATGTAATGGACGCCTCTCTACACAAACAAATGAGAATCCTTTTGATATAACCAAATTTTCACGGTTGTTGATAATTACAAATTGAAATTATGAGAAAAATTCAACAACATCCTGAAAGCAATGTTTTATTTAAGTCCAGAAAAATTCAAACTAAATGCATTAAAACCATAAATTAATAGAGATGGGTGGTTAGGCCTTATCGATATCACCCATCACTGCTTTCTTGAGGTTCTTTTGCCGTAATACCTCCCTGGTTGTGGAGCCTTCGCCGCCTCCCATGATGAAAACACTTTTGAGGCTGCAATCACACATCATGACTACAAATTAGAATTATGAGAACCAAGTCTTTGCTGACATTTAAAGGGATACAACTGAGGGATATTACCAGATGCAAATTACTCAATTACTTACTTCATGTGGCAAACGAGCGGCAGATGGACTAGTAATCTGGGATGCACTAGTAATTTGTGATAGATAAAATCGTTCACTTATGTTCCGTCTATAACAAGTGCATTTCTGCAAGAGCAAGCAAGCCTTATTGACGTTCAGATAAAAGGTAATTCACAATCTTTATTTTATATATTTCTGGATAGTGTACTACTTATATTTACCTTGCTGAATGGTTCTGTATCAAGCAGTGTTATATCTTGGTAATTGCTCACTCCGGTATGAAAAATGTTGTGAAGACACTAGTATTCATTATTTAGTGAAAAAAGCACTTGTATATATATATATATATATATATATATATATATATATATGCACATTTAAGCTTAGAAATCTCTACAGTGCCAAAGTAGGATTACAAAATTTAGCGTGAAGCACAAAACACCTACAAAGATTTTCTTCAATTTCTCCTTCATACCAAACAACAGCCGTCTCCAAAAGCAGTTTTGGATCCTCGACACTCCATTGGAAACAACCACCGTGGTAATCCCATTGTTTCCGTTCCAATTAACATGTTGAACTGCATGACCGTTAGCAGTTCTGTTCCTGTTAACATATGCATCACTGTACGAATGTTCGTTTCCATTAATGGAAAATCCATTTGTTGTTGCTTCCCCATTTTATATGTAAATGTAAATGTTTCCCCATTTTACTTACCGAGAATGTGTACATATTGAAAGAACCAGTAGAAGCAACACTTCTCTCGTAAGCAACAACAACAATGATAGGAAAGCTCGCTCAACTCAGATGCTGGTAGCACTTCACATACCGAGAAATGCAGGTCTTCATGCGACACTCAATTTAATATTTTGAAACAGAATTGATACCAAATGGATGGGCAGATATAATTACTCCACCTACTACTGACTTTGTAAAGGGGATCCTACCCCACTGCCTTGAAACCCTAGTTGTGTTTTCTTTCTTTTCTATTTTTAACTCATTTAAGTACATGGTGGATGAAACCCATAAAGCCAGATCAATCTGTGAAATGCTTTGGGCATGGCGGCAACCTATACCATCTCGGAATGGAAAAAGCACGGTAGGGTCAATGTGCAGCAGTCGACCAAGATGCACCGTATTCATTTGCAGCACTGGAGCCCATTAATAAAGATGCATACCCATATATTAAAGGAGGGATCTCAAAATCTGAAATATTAAAGGAAGTATTGTTTATGAGGAGTATTATAACATTGATGATATCAACAACGCTGCCGAGTCCTGGGGCATAGGAACCCAAGGCAACATCATGATGACCAGACTAATAATAAGCTTAAAAAATAAGCATTTAAGAAACTAAAAAAATTAAAAAAAAATACACAAATCTAATCTAATTTCTATATATATTTTTAAATTACTAAAAATTGCTCCAAATAATCACTTTGATCGATTCATATATCCCCTTGTCGAAAACATAATAATAAGAAACTTAACCATAATATGGACAAAACATACATATGAAGAATTTCACCAAACACCTAAAGAATAGGCCTAATAACCTAATATCTTTGAACACTTTACATGTAAAATGTTACTTAATATACAAACATTTGCTCAAACACTTCACCCTCACAATAAATTAATGTACTAAAATAAAGCTAAATGGCACTTCATTGAAACAATTGATTATTCAACATTATTTGAATTTTTTATATATTATAATTTTTTTGACATGTCTTTTATAAAACTTATACTTACTTTTTTTATCATCCATTCTTTATAAACAAATAACTTAGGCTTACTCTTTTTATCATCCATTCTTTATAAACAAATAATTTAGGCTTATAAATTTTGTATTAATTTCATTTATAGTAGAGCACTTTATATTGATATAACAATTTATATGTATATATAAAAAAATTATATTTGTTTTTGTCCTTTAATATTTTTTAACTTAAAAATTTGTGTTTAGTTTTTGTTATATGTATATATAAAAAAATTACATAGTTTTTATATTTGTTTTTGTTTTTTAATATTTTTTAACTTAAAAAATTGTGTTTAGTTTTTGTTAAATTAAATTATGATAGATTGTCACAAACAAGTATAAATAAAAAAAATATAAAAAAAATGGTATTTGGATAGTTGGAATGAATGATTGTTACTTTATTTTAGTAAAAAATATATTAAAAATCTTCAAAATCTTATTTGAAAATACCCTTAAAATTTATGCTAAAAACATAGAAAAACCTACCCATAAACGTTACATGGTCGCATTGAAAATAACATTGAACCTAAAAAAACCTTAAATCAAATAACACGTAAACAAGAAAGTCCAAAATAATCATAGAAACAATTACATGGAAGAGTATTCCTAAGCAAAGATACGTATTACACGGAAAGAGGAATCCTTAAAAAGAAGATAAAACATACATATTACATGGAAGGAGGACTTGTAAGCAATTAACCTTTACGTATATTTAATGCAGTTTCTATCATCTCTATTTACAATTTTGTGCTTATATAAACTAGAGAAATTTAAAAATTCTAACTTTAACAACACCATGTAAATTCCTAGATAGCAACATAAAGGTTTTATTTTATTCAAAAGAAAAAGATAGTTGACAATTGAGGAGGGTGGTAGTTGGTACTTTTAAAGTTAATGTGACCTACCACTCTTAAAGCACGTTATGGCTATGGCATGAGGAATGCTAATAACAATTTGGTTGGGAACCTCATATAAACCAATCATTTTCATTGTACTTGACCAGCTTACCGTGTTGGGAAGGGAGCATAATGGCAAATTAGTTGTGATTTTACAACTACTCTCAACCATCATGATTTTGATTTTTTTCTTTTTTCCTTGCTTATCACGAAGGCAACCATCAAGGGTGGAGACAACTCTATTCGATTTAAAACTATGCATAATGGCTAACCAAAGGCTCTCTACCCTAGGGAGGGCATATAATATAGATTATACATTCATAGGAAGTTTGTTAGGTTAGGTACATAAAGGGCAAATAGATGTAGGAGTTTATAAGGTAGTACCAACACGCTATATTTTTTTAATAAGAAGATATCTCTATGTCACTTTAAAGTTTAAACAACTCGTTTTGGATTTGCTTCAAAATATCAATGACAAGTTAGTTAATTAGCATCTCCCAAGCCAAGTCTATTGGTATATTAAGACCTCAACATCGTATATATACAAATAAAGTAATTTTTAAATGCATACTAGATTGAATTGATCTTATAAATATATATTTATTGATGATAATGTTTAATATCAATATTTTGAAAAATAATTAAGTTGTGAAATTGAGAAAAGTTATGGAGTAAGCTAATTTTATAGCAAAATGACCATGGATATGATCTATGAAGGGGATCGTCCTCCCTCCCGGTGAATCTAAATATTTTTGTGCACTCGTCAAATCTCTAGGGAAACCATCTCACAAACTGTAGGCCTCTTGATTTGTCAAGAACACAAAGCATTTCCCAATGGTCATGCTTCCATTCTCTTCTTCAAGACACATGGCTCTGGCTCTAGCAAATAGAGGCTTTATAGAACAATTCACTAGCATGTAGCCCTCCCCCAAATCAATGTCAATTTGGGTTCAAAAGAATTATCAAGTTTAAATCAAAGTAAATCTTACATATTATTTCTACAGAAGGGATTGTTTAGCATTCCTCTTTGAAAATCAGAAGGATTGGGATCTAATCTTAAAAAATAACCCTGATTTCCTCAAGACTAGGGGTATGTATCTAAATCGTTGAACCCCAAACTTTGGTCTTGAGCTTGGCATTCCTTCAGTGGTCCCTATTTGGGTAAAACTTCCTCATTTTCCTCTTCATTGTTGGAATGAAGACCACCTCAGAACAATATTAGGAAACACATTGGGAAAATATATTGACAAAATAGAACCCAAAGTTGGAATTCTTGCTTATTCCCAAATTTGTGTAGAGGTCGTCGATTTAAAGAAAAACCTACGAAAATCTATCATGTTTTTTGTGGACAGCTGGAAACATGTTCAAAAGATAGATTATGAGGAATTGCCCTTCAAACAGAAGGCATGCCATAATTACGGGAATTTTGCAAAAGATTGTAAAAAACAAACTCAAGTACAATCCAACCTCAGGAAGGATGAGCAATTGTATTAAGTGAAGAAGAAATTGTGAAAAATTAGGCTTCCTTCTTAGGTCCCCCAAAAGGTAAGTTGATTTCATCCTCAAATACACCCTCCCTCTTCTAGAATTATCTAAAGAAATGGCTCATTTTCCCCCAACCCTCCTCTTAAAAGCAATCCACCTTCTTCCTCCACTTTCTCCCCCATTCCTCCACCCTCATCTACAATAACTGTATTGCCAACATATGTCCCTAAGCTTCTAGATCATCCCATTCTTGAAGAAGCATCTCATGTTCCACTTCTTTCTCAAAACCTAGATCTGATCAATGTGACAATCCAAGAAGGTGAACAATTAGAATACCAAACCATTCAATTAAGCAGAGTAACAACCATGAAAAAGGTAACGCCATCTTTTAACTTAGGAAGCTAAACTACATCTTCACCTATGTATCTCTTTGCTTATTATTTGTTAACCTCAATTGAACTAAGAAGACTATATATTTGTAGATTTTGGACCTAGCTATATATAGAAGTGCAGCATAAAGGTTTTTGGTTATGTTGTGAATGATGAAATTAGTATGATGTCCCTCTAACATGTTGAGTTAGATAAATAAATGTGGTACACGGATACCAATATATACTATGTCTGAAAATTAAACATCAAGTAACATGCACATGGTAAGTAGGTCAACTTATTTATATTACTCATATGTTAATAACATGATAGTCACAAGTAAATTGTTATAAGGTTATGCAATGCCGTGTGTTTAGTAACTAACCACGGGTTAAATGGGATAAGCGATAGCCAAATAATTGTGATATTAATCAGTGACATAGATGACATGGATTTTGAAAGAGCAATGGTATGCTAGTACATAATTATTTTGAGAGTTATTATTGGTCTGAAATACATTGCTAAGATGTGTGGGTAAGTGCATGATTTACAGGAAGACAATTTTCCTAAGTTGGTTATTTAATGATGCATCTCTAAGAAAAAGAACAAAGAAACAATATTCAATGTAGGGTATTGACCCTCATTCTATCCGGAGGGGTGGGGGTATTTCCCACTGTTGATCCTCTAAAACCTAGTGTTGTTGGAGGATTGTACTAATCCATGCTCCCTAAGTTTTGTGATGATGACTACTGGTTGCCAGCTGGGGATGCTTGGTTTTTATATTTGGCAGTTCCTCTTATGGGTTCTATCTGGGGTTAGGTTAATATAGTTGACCCTTAAGCATTTTCCAATAAAGGAAATGATAGGATGTGGAATTAGATTAGGGAGGAATGATGCTTCATAGTAGTTTAGCATGTTGTTTGGATTTAGTTATAACAGCTTGATTACTAGTGTGTGTGTTGAAACAGATGATTTATTAATGTGCTGTGATCTCAATATGTTGTGCAGTTTGTGTTGTATTGTTGTGAACCAATTAGTGAGATTGTTAAATGTTGAAATTATTGATTTTTGTCTTGCATGCTTGAATGTGAGAATACACGAACTAAGCATTAGAAGATGTGATTTATTATCATTAGTACACTCACAACATATGTATGCACTAGCTATACATACATATGTTGCACATGTGCACTAGTAAAAGTATTAGACATAGCAATATAAATTGGATTATTAATTAGTTCATAGTGATTAATGGTTGTGGTAAGTATATGTGAACATTAAGAAATATATAATAACATAACATTATTGTTATGTCCCCAACATATAGTTTTACGTGGGGGACATTAATCTAGAGGGAAATATCTAAATTTTTTGCATTCAACCAAGGTTTTGGTATAGTCTGGAGTATTTTCGATTTTTGTGTTTTATGTAAAAAAATGTTTTTTCTGTGTTGTCATTGGCTACGTACTTTGTGAAATCAACCTAGGTTTCAGCGTCCTAGGCCTCTGAGATCGGCTGACGCCAAGCAGTTCAGTGATCCCATAATCAATTTAATGAAGTTTAATGGTGCTGGCCTCGAGCTCTTCTAGATATAGGGATGAAGGGATGCATTGGAAACCAATGGTTCAGTGATCCCATAATCAATTTTATTAACGTTAGTGGTGCTTGTCTCAAGCACTAATAGATGTAGGGTTCAAGGGATGTGTTGGAAACCAATGAGCCAACCTACGAAATTAATCTAGGGATTATCGGTTATCACAACAACTTGCCACATACAAATAAATTTTGGTCGCCGCCCTTAATTAATGAGTGGTTTGATGGTTGGAAAACCAAATGCATTGGCTTCTCGGAATACATGCTTCCTTCAACTCGCATTTACATTCAAATTTTTACCTTGGCTTGCAAGTGGTTTTTGGCTACGAGTGGTTTTTGGCTACGAACAATGTGTTAGCAGTGGTAAACTCTGGCATTAGCCCATTCCTTCTTGACGAGATTGTCAAGCGAGCTGGCGCCTTGACTTTCGTGGGTTTGCAATTACTCCTGGTAACATTTCGGTCACCCTCGACATTATTTAATCATAGAGTTAATCATACTCTTGTGCACAATTGAGTTGATGCATGGACAGTATTACTTGAGTTTTGTCATTTGATTCTTATTTTGCCATCTTGGTTATTAACCATGTTGATGGCTCATATGGGACGTTTCCAAATCATTGGGGCATCCTCCATTCGCTCGACATATGAACTAACACCAAATATTTTTTGGGTGGTTTTTCTGTGAATTCTTAGAAACTTTAGACGACTTTTATTCTTGAATCAATGCAGAATATCTGTAGGCAATTTGAACGTTGAGAAGAAAATAATTGTCGGGATGTGCAGGCGTTTAACTTCATTATTTGCAAGGAATTTGAATGTTGCGAAGAAAATAATTAATGGGATGTGTAGGCGTTTAACTTCATTATCTGCAGGGATTTTGAATGCTGTGAAGAAAATAATTAATGGGATGTGTAGGCGTTTAACTTCAATAACGTTTAGTACTTGGAGATTTTTCCTTTGAATTTGGGATTGATTTTCAAGAATTTGTTCATGAGGTCCAATGTTCGAATCGTTTTTGTGCTGCTTCATTTGAAAAAAATATCAAGTGAAGATTAAATTCCCACTAATTAAATTCTCACTAACTTTAGTGTTTTGTTTCTTTTTCTATTTACCGATTTGAATTTTGTTTGTTGGCACAATATTCATGGGAAGTACACAATTACCATATGTGATGTTACTGCTCATTTGGATTACAAGAATTTCTGAACTTGGAAAAGGGGTATTTGCAGTTAGCTTGTTTGTAGACGGTTCCTTTATTATGTAGTGACACAAGTGGTTGAATTGATTATCTTAATTATCTATGTGCATACTACACGGGTAGAAATGTTGCCCAAGTCTTATAACCCATCACTGTAGAATATGTGGAAGCATAGAGTCAAGAGTAAAATGCATGTGTTTCCTGAGTCACAACCTCATTTTGATGGAAAATATGAATCATTATCATCGGGACACACAAATGGCTTTTTTTTTCCTTACTGAAATAGGCCATTTCATGAATCACATAGCTAGCATAGCTAAGAGTAGAAAATTTGCTCGGTCCTGATTCTTTAAGAGAAGGGAAATTAAAGACAAGTTTACTCTGTAATGTACCTTTCTTGGATATAGATACACCAGGTAGGAATATGAATGAAGACATTGACTAGTTTTGACTAGACTTGCACAAACTCTGCTAAATGGACCCAAAACCTTCCAAAACTTGGTACAAAGCCTAAATTGCATATATATGATATTTGAAAATAACCTAAACAAGCTATGATACCAATGTAATGAACCAATCAGATCTGATTGATTATTAACTAGTTACTTCTCCCAAAAATTTACAACAAACATTGAAGACAGAGGGGGTTTTATTGGTCATTTGAACAAGAAGATCAAGAAGGTAATTCCAAACCATGAAATGGGAGAAGGTTGAGATATATTAGGATCCTTTGCACAATGTATTGGGACCATTTATATTTCAAACATTGGCAAGACTAAAGTCTACTCCAAGGCTCTTGGGCACCCCAACATATACAACCTAGAACCTTTTTCTTGGCACTTCCTCAGAACCAAGGGTGAGAGAATTAGACTTAGAGAGGCTTCCAAAGCTTCAATTTACTATCATAAGTCAAATTCATCTATAATATGCAGGTTTATTAAAGGTTTTGCAAGGTTAATAGATCACACAAACAATAATGGCATTTAAGACTACACAATAAGCACTAATTTAGGGTTATCCAAACAACATATGTAGGCTACAAAATCTCAATTTTAGGCATGGATTATTTTCATTAACATGTATAATAACATCATCAATTTAAATAACTCAAAATCATTGCACAAAAGTTTGTTAATCAGAGTTACACTGAAAATTAACATTTTTTCATCAAGATATAGATTACAAGTAGGAAATACACATGAAAAATAAGACTTTGATTTATGGAATTGCATAAATAAATTCAAAAGTATTATATTACATCATATACATCAATGGGAGGTAGAAATGTCTCTCACTAAAATCTTAAACATGGCCTCTTTCAGCACAAAATTCACTACAAAGGAATAATACTATAAATGCTATGGAGTTCGAATGAAGGAGTCTCCAATCTCTACAAAGGAAGTCAAATTTGATCAGAGATGAATTTAAAATCTATAATTAAACACTATTAATGGTTTAATGCCATCAATCCTCGCATAACACTGGAAAAGAAACAGGGGCACGTCTCTTGGCTAACACTAGGGGCACATCTCCCAAGTAAGAGAAGCTTAAACCTCTCAATACAATTCTCAAACTATCAAAATATGTGAGAGGGGTGAGATATCCTTCTTTTATAGACAATATTGATTATTTTCCAATATTCCTTGACCAATGCGCTCTCATGAGTTGAATAGGAACTTTCATGATTTCCTTTTCCTTGCTTTCCTGCCTTTCCACTGATTATTTTTTATCCTTGAATAAGAATTTTTGAACTTGGAAAAGGGGTATTTGCAGTTAGCTTGTTTGTAGACGGTTCCTTTATTATGTAGTGACACAAGTGGTTGAATTGATTATCTTAATTATCTATGTGCATACTACATGGGTAGAAATGTTGGCCAAGTCTTATAACCCATCACTATAGAATATGTGGAAGCATAGAGTCAAGAGTAAAATGCATGTGTTTCCTGAGTCACAACCTCATTTTGATGGAAAATATGAATCATCATCATCGGGACACACAAATGGCTTTTTTTTCCTTACTGAAATAGGCCATTTCATGAATCACATAGCTAGCATAACTAAGAGTAGAAAATTTGCTCGGTCCTGATTCTTTAAGAGAAGGGAAATTAAAGACAAGTTTACTTTGTAATGTACCTTTCTTGGATAAAGACACACCAGGCAGGAATATGAATGAAGACACTGACTAGTTTTGACTAGACTTGCACAAACTCTGCTAACTGGACCCAAAACCTTCCAAAACTTGGTACAAAGCCTAAATTGCATATATATGATATTTGAAAATAACCTAAACAAGATATTATACCAATGTAATAAACCAATAAGATCTGATTGATTATTAACTAGTTACTTCTCCCAAAAATTTACAACAAACAATGAAGACATAGGGGGTTTTATTGGTCACTTGAACAAGAAGATCAAGAAGGTAAT
The DNA here is from genome assembly GCA_001517045.1 of Pseudotsuga menziesii. Lineage (NCBI taxonomy): Eukaryota > Viridiplantae > Streptophyta > Pinopsida > Pinales > Pinaceae > Pseudotsuga > Pseudotsuga menziesii. The sequence continues at coordinate 115,222 of LPNX010673768.1, read as the reverse complement.
TCCAAACCATGAAATGGGAGAAGGTTGAGATATATTAGGATCCTTTGCACAATGTATTGGGACCATTTATATTTCAAACATCGGCAAGGCTGAAGTCTACTCCAAGGCTCTTGGGCACCCCAACATATACAAACTAAAACATTTTTCTTGGCACTTCCTCATAACCAAGGGTGAGAGAATTAGACTTAGAGAGGCTTCCAAAGCTTCAATTTACTATAATAAGTCAAATTCATCTAGAATATGCAGGTTTATTAAAGTTTTTGCAAGGTTAATAGATCACACAAACAATAATGGCATTTAAGACTACACAATAAGCACTAATTTAGGGTTATCCAAACAACATATGTAGGCTACAAAATCTCAATTTTAGGCATGGATTATTTTCATTAACATGTATAATAACATCATCAATTTAAATAACTCAAATTCATTGCACAAGTTTGTTAATCAGAGTTACACTGAAAATTAGCATTTTTTCATCAAGATATAGATTACATGTAGGAAATACACATGAAAAATAGGACTTTGATTTATGGACTTGCATAAATAAATTCAAAAGTATTATATTACATCATATACATCAATGGGAGGTAGAAATGTCTCTCACTAAAATCTTAAACATGGCCTCTTTCAGCACAAAATTCACTACAAGGGAATAATACTATAAATGCTATGGAGTTCGAATGAAGGAGTCTCCAATCTCTACAAAGGAAGTCAAATTTGATCGGAGCTGAATTTAAAATATATAATTAAACAATATTAATGGTTTAATGCCATCAATCCTCGCATAACACTGGAAAAGAAATAGGGGCACGTCTCTTGGCTAACACTAGGGGCACATCTCCCAAGTAAGAGAAGCTTAAACCTCTCAATACAATTCTCAAACTATCAAAATATGTGAGAGGAGTGAGATATCCTTCTTTTATAGAATATATTGATTATTTTCCAATATTCCTTGACCAATGCGCCCTCATGAGTTGAATAGGAACTTTCATGATTTCTTCTTCCTTGCTTTCCTGCCTTTCCACTGATTATTTTTTATCCATTTTAGCAACCGCGCCCTCCTTTCTTTTCATACCGATTTTCCTTTAAAAAAATTCTCCCTACTTTCTTTCCTAAAGTTTCCTAGTATTGCATACTGACATGTTTTTTTGCACTTTCCTAATTTGTGCACTGCTCTTCTAACTGACTGCTTTTGTGTTGCTTTCTATCTTTTTCTGGCTTTGTGGTTTTTTCTTGATTTTCTTTTGGTTTCCATTTAGTGTGACAAATCATTGGGTCCACTAGAACTCATGCACCCACCTTGGACACTTATTATATCTCCTTAATTAAATAACTAAATATAATCATAAATATATTACAATTTAAACATGATATTTTAATCCTAAGTTTAAAAGTTAAAATATTATGGCAATTAATATATCAAAATGACCACTCATTAAATTAGGATTAGGCCATAATCATTAGGGGTTATCTAAGAATCATAGTAATCATGAATACCTCCTGAAGGGGACATTATAGTCCTCCCCTCCTAAAATTGCTTATCCTCAATCAAGAAGTCAACTCCAACCATATATGAAGCCAATTCATGACTTCACTTCTCAATATGTTTTGTTAACTGACTTAAATTGGAATCCTACATCTTAATATAAGTAACAAAGGTCCACCATGTTTCTGTTTCAGCACTCTGATTATAGTCAATCCCCTACTGACTAACTCTTCTTCAAAAAAAAATTCAACCCAGTTAAGATACTGAGTACAATGCCTGGATCCCACTACCTCCTCTACAAGGATCCAAATGTTTCCACCACTTTTGGAAAGCTATCATTCCAAGAAATTCTAGGGTCCCAATGTCTCAACTACATCCTCTAAAACATCACAATCAGGTGGGATAATATATCATCATGTAGGATATCAAAATCACACCGCCACACTGAAAGTTGATAACTCCAATGCAAAACTAAATATATGTGAGACTTCCCCACCAATCATGGAAATCCTCAATGTGGGGCTGAATCATATCGGCTCCCTCCAAATAATGTGACTCCATGCGCAAGGTAGCGCTGAAACACACATAATTTATGCTCTCAAGGCACAAGTGGCCCCCCCATGTCCCTCCATGTATACTGAGAGCATCATATAGCATCTATAGATTCCCATGCCACTACTCACATGAGATATAGGTTATGTATAATGAATCTTCACCAATGCAAGAAAGAAAGTTACCTTTGGGGGTGCTCAACTCCAACATGCCTCCACTCACCCAATCAATGGATGGATAAACACTCCATCAGATTGATACAAATGAAATTATTGTAGTTTCCCCATGTTCTAGATTTGTTCTGGTGCAAAATCTCAACACTCTGCTACTTGTTCCACCAAACTGGCTTAAGTAGTACTTCCATGCATTTTTATGCATGATGGAAACATCAGATAGATGCCCTTGTTGTTGCTTTTCAAACTGGAAATGGAATGGTGCACTTTCCATACCACATGGCTTGACCATTAAGTCACCAATGGAATATGTGGGAGCCTATTGCTCCTCATGTGGTTCTAATAGGAAAAATCCATTCACGCAATTTTTATCACCACCTGAGGTGGTTGAAATAGAAGGGTGGGGTGAAGAACTTTGAACCAACCCTCTGCAATACTCATCCATCAAGCTAATGGATGCACAAATTCCTCCATTGGTTGGCTTAGTGAAAGTGAGATCATGTGCCTCCTCCAAACCTGTGCAACGATCTCCTTAAGGCAACTCATAATCTCTTTGGAAAATGCATGTGCTTGGTATTCATCTTTCTTGACTTCAAAATATTAAAGCACATACAAATACAAATGTACCTCATGTGCCACCATCACATGAAGTTCCTCCTTTGGGACATGGATGCAATTAGCCATATGGAAATGATTGTCTAAAATGTAGGAGGTGGAGGGTGATCCTTGCAACCTCTCATGAAGATACTCAATATGATTCTAAGATTCTTGAAGTGCACTGAGAGTACTCTTCAAAGAACCTTGGGTGGTCTTCAACATGTGAGTGATCTTGTTAACCTCTTCATCATGCTCCAATGAATCACTATGGCACATTGCCACGAGATTCAATAAATTATCTCTATTAGAAAGAAAATACAAAAAAATACCTCTTATGTCTATCATTTTATGAATCTTCTCCCAATCATTAATGGAATATTTCTCCTCCATTATTCAACAACAATGAGACACCCAAGAAGGGATGTCATGCATAATGTACAAGGCCTCATGTATCTTCCTTTAAGTCATCTTTAATGTCCCTGTAAGGAAGTGTGGCTCTTGAGGATAAACATCCTCCTCCACTTTCTTTGGATCAACTTCATGATGAAGCTTGGGTGGTGACTGAGTAGTTGATCCAAAAAAAAATTCAGCTACTAGAATCTCTTCATCTTCATGCTTAAGGGAAATTTTATTTGCAACAGTTTCTTCAAAAATTATCTCTATGTCAACAGTATAGAGGCTTGAGCATCCATCTGTACGTGTTCTTTCAACCATGTCGAGAGTGTCACTTGTCTCTCTAGATTGTTCTTTTGTAGCACTGGTGGTAGGGTCAAGGGAATGAACACCCTTATACTTTTTGCACAATCCTCATCGGTAAGGAACACATTATACAACCTTGCGAGAAATCTAAATAGTTCTTATTTTTTATAGGTTCCATTTAGCAGCTATTTTTACCACCTAATCGAAAAAATAGTTCTTGTTTTTTATAGGTTCCATTTAGTAGCTATTTTTACCACCTAATCGAAAAAATGGCGCTACCAGTAGCACACCATTTTTTTCTGGGATAAAATTACAAATATTTGAAAACCCATTGACCTTTTTCTTTAATCACATTAAAACAAACATTTTTTCGAAATAAACAAAATTTTAAAAAAATGTTTTGAAATTATTTATTAATATTCAAAAATAAATAAATAAATAGACTTGTGCGCCATGGTTCGGGCTCTTTGGATGCACCTAGGGGTATAGTGGTAGCGAGATTGGATCCCCAGACCCTGTGTCATGCGAATACCAGCGACATCCTTAGTTGTTGATTCCCTTAATAAATAAATAAATAAAAATATTCGGGAAAAAAATG
>LPNX010673768.1:43484-110792 GCA_001517045.1 Pseudotsuga menziesii | reverse complement strand
GGGATGTGAAGCTCACGAAGAAGCGAGGAAAATTTTTAAGTTAATTTTTTGAAAAAACAGAGGATGAGCAGGAGACGCAAGGAGGATAGTGAAAAAGAAGTTTCAATCATGTATACGGATGTGGTGGACTATGGCGAAGACGAGGAGGAAAACTAGATCTTCTGCTCCTAGGAGGAAGTGCAATTGGCACGTGCGACAGAGAAGGTGAAGGAGAAAGATGTAATTAAAATAATGTCGCAACCCAAAACCTCGCAACACCATAATTTGGATGACAGAAGGAAAGCACAGGGAAGTACAAAGGTGGTGAACACATCCATAAAAAATCATCGTGGGATGAAGGCAAGTAAAGAAAAACTGGAGTTAGTCGTGGGTAAGGATATCTCGCTCGAGAAAATCCATGAATTCTTATTGCTTGCACTGGTAGGCGGGTTTTGTGAAAATACGGTCAATAGAACCCCATTGTAGCGTTGGATTTTTGCAAATTGGGGAGAACTATTGGGATATGAACCAACATTTTATACGAAGTCATGGGATTTGTTTCTAATCAATATTCGAAGCATGGAGGACAACTGCAAGCTCCTAAACCACAATTGGAAATGGGGTCCGTCCGGATTGATACTCAGGAAATGGACAATAGATTTCAATGCTTATAAAGAACCACATAATGTGCAGAAGGTTTAGGTGATCCTCCCAGGCCTACCTATGGTGTTATGGAATCCAAATTTATTTGAAGCCATTGGAAACAGGCCGGGGAAGTTCATATCAATGGAAGATAATTGGGAGGAAAAATTGGATAGAAGATGCGCCAGAATTCTGGTGGAACTAGACTTAAGAAATAGTTTATATGAAGAACTTAAAATAGTGATGCATGGTAACACATGGTGGCAAATATTGGAAGATTCCCTTCAGGTGTTTCAATTGTAGGGAGGGGGGACACATGCAAAGGGACTATCAGAAAAATTCCATGAAGCCTATATACAAGAAGATATGGAGGAAAAAGGATAAACCAATAATTAGAGATAAAGAGCCACATTTTTTTAGGGAAGAGGATAGAGTTCAGGATGAGCAGAAAGCATCTCAAGGTTTGTTAGACAAGGGAAAATATTTTCCAGTCCCTGAGAAGGACATATTAGAAGACATGCAGGGTGGCAATGAAAAGATGGTGACAGAACCACCAAAATCGAAAAGTGATGTAGTCAAAGATGATGGGGAAAATACTGTGACAGAAATGGAAAACTCAGAAGAAAGCGATGATGTCGAATATGACTAGGAAAAGAAAAGTCAACTCAACCTGTCAACAGGCATTGAGGATCAAGAAGCAGGACTGTCGCAACAGAACAAAGGTACTCATGTTTCCTCCTGTTTGAAGAAACCCATTTTAATCGCTCCATTCACAAAGGTTCTGTCTTTACAATCAAAATTAAAAAAGTCTAGGTTAGGAGAAATTATTAACTACACTGTCGAAGCTCCCCTTTGGAAACCTCAGACGAAGGGGTCACTATAGGTGGTTTGGCCCTAAATTCTTCTCAGAAACCCAGACTGGGAATAAAAACCTTATTATCCAAGGCACAAGTACAAGCTGCTTTAGATGTCAAACAAGGAAAATAGTTTACACTCAAGAGGGCTCTTAGAGTTATGGCCCCAGAAGGGGGCTCCTGTGGATGATTTTATCATTAAACTCAAGAGGTATGGGGGGGACCTCTAGAAAAACCGCCCTAAATAGGTTGATAAACAACCTTATACCCTCACTCATAATGATCCAGGAAACAATGTTAGAAGGATCCAAAGCGGAAGCCATAATCAAAGAAATCCTCAAAAATTGGGAAATGGAAAGCCTTGATGCAAAAGTACAGTCGGGAGGTCTAATAATGGCTTGGAGCCCAACCATGAACAAAATTGATTCAAGAAAACTAGATTCAGTCATTGAAACAAAGCTAAATGACCAGGATATGGGGATAATTTACACATTTCTAAACGTATATGGACCCTTTTATGACAGGAAGGTATTTTGGGAAAATATCACTCTAAAAGAAGCAATGAACCAACCAAATGTTATTTTAGGGGGAGATTTGAATCTAACTCTAGCAGCTGGGGAAATTTGGGGAGAAAATGATAGACAAGATCATCTGGCTTCTTTTTTTCTGAATGTATTTGAAAAAGAACATTTGGTGGATGTGGCTCCCATAAAGATAGAACAAACTTGGTGAAATAAGAGAGAAGGTGCTTAGTCCATCTCTAAAAGGTTAGATCATTTTCTGATCAAAGATACCTATTAAATGAGAACCTAATTATTAAATCTTCAGTCGAGACAGGAGCTAGTTCTGAACACATACCTATTTCTTTATTAATAGTACCTCCTGAGAAGAAACCACCATACCCTTTCAAATTCAATCCTCAATTCTTGGAAGATGAGCAGTACATAGATCAAATTATAAATTCCTGACATCTTGTAAGAATAAGTCCAAATTGTAGTGCAATGCAATAGTTTGCAAACAACCTAGCCAGGGAAAAACAAATCCTAGAAGAATGGGCCAAATCAAACAAGGCCTCCCTTCAAAAATATTTGAAAGAAATTGAAGAAAAAATAGAGGCTTTGTTTCAAGGGAATGAGAGTGGGGTTTTTAGTATGGAAGAAATTGAAGTGATGAATTCATTGGAGAAAAAGAAAAAAAAAAATCTGGACATTGAAGAAAAAATGTTAAGACTCAAAAGTAGAGCCTTGTGGCTTGAAGCAGGGGATAAAAACTCCAATTTTTTTCACAATTATGCATCACACAGGAGGAACATAAACACAATATACGAGATAAAAATTCAGGAGGGAAACTCAATATGAACTTTTGAGGAAAAAGTAGCAAGAGGAGTTATCTTTTTTCAAAACATATTTAAAGAACCAAAAGGGTGCCCTATTCAGGAAATTATGGAAGTTTTGGGGTACTTTCCGAGAATGGTAACTGAATAAATGAATGAAAAGCTCACCAAGGAAATCTCAGAGGAAGAAATCAGGTATACTCTACATTCTTTCCAAAAAGGAAAATTCCCGGGGCCTGATGGTTTTTACTATTGAATTCTACATAGGGTTTTATGACCAGATAAAAAAGGATATACTTGAGGTGGTGAGAGAATCACAAGAATCAGGGAAGGTTCTAGGGAGCTTAAACTCCACCCTTTTGACAATTATACCAAAAAAATAGAAACCTCAATCCTTTGATGAATTCAGGCTCATATCTTTCCGCAACATGATTTATAAAATCATTGCTAAGGTTCTAGCACTAAGAATTAAACTAGTGCTAAGTGAAATAATAACTAAAGAAAAATTTGGCTTTTTAAATAATAGGAAGATTTATGATGTTGTGTCTCTGGCACAGGAGACAGTCCATACCATCAAAAAAGAAAAACAAAGAGCTTTTTCCCTAAAGCTAGATTTATCAAAGGCCTATGACAGGGTTAGTTGGACATTTGTAAGGTTGCTATTGATAAAAATTGCAGTAGATTTAGAGGTGGTGGAATGGATAATGGGTTGTTTGTAGTCCACCTCATTCGCAATTATAATCAATGGATCTCCATCCAATTTTTTCATACCTACCAGGGGACTAAGGCAGGGATGTCCACTCTCTCCCTTCATCTTTTTGCTGGTAGCAGAGGCCTTGAGCAAGATTATTCACAAAGCTAAATCAGAAGGTGCAATAAAAGGCATAAAAGTCTCTAATACAGAGGAAGTAACACATACTCTCTTTGTAGATAATGTACTATTGTTTGGGGAAGGATCAATTAGGAACCTTGAGACCTTCTTAGACCTAATAGACAAGTATAAAAGAGCCACAAGGATGGTGGTAAATGTGGACAAATCCAATCTCATCCATAATGAGTTCCCTGAAGACATGATCCAGAGGACAAAGGAATTAATACACTACAAAACCACTCCAATTGGGGAGGGTTTCAAATACCTGGGTTTTACTTTAAAACCAAATTGTTATTCCTTTAAAGACTAGATTTGGCTCTATAATAAAAATGAAAGCACGATAAACATATGGGCAAACCATTTTTTATCTAGGGGAGGTAGACTAGTCTTGCTAAAAGAAGTGCTTCAAAGAATTCCAGTCTATTGGGCCTCTATAGCATATATCCCTAAAGGAATTTTAACAAAAATAAGAAATATGTGCTTCTCCTTCTTATGGACAACTAACAAGCAATCAGAAGGAATCACATTGAAGAATGGAATACTTTGGATAAGCCAAAGGAATTAGGTGGCCCGGGCATAAAATTTTTAGAGCTATTCAACAAAAATTTAGCTGCAAAAATCATGTGGATATTCATTCAAAACCATGAAATGCTATGGGGCAGGGTCATCCTATCCAAATATTGCTCAGAAAACAGCCTCATAGATTAGCTTAGAAATCCAGATAAAACCTTCAAGAACGGATCAACAGGGTGGAAGGAAATGGTATTCGCTTATCCCTTAGTTGGAAAATGGATAGCTTGGAAGATCGGTGATGGAAGGAAAGTTTGAGTGGGGGAAGACCCTTGGACTGGAATAGGGGAAAATTACAAACTCTCTCTAATACTTATTCAACACCTCAGATCGATGCAGATATTTTCATTAGCTGACGCTTGTAATGATGCTACCTTAAGAGGGAGGAGACAATGGAAAATTCCTAGGATCTAGGACTAACAGGAGAACATGCGGAAGAATGGAATAGATTCCTTAATATATTAGTCTCCAATTTTATCCATCTGGGGTCTAATCCAGATTAGATGATCTGGACAAAAAATCCTAAAACAGGGCAATACACAGCTAAATTAGGGTATCAAGCATCTTTCAAAGAACAAATAGAGGGAGAAAAACAGTGGTGGAGGAAAAGAATTTGGAAAATACAGAGTCCTTTAAAAGCCAGAATCAAAATGTGGTTAGCCTTCTCAAATAAATTCTTGACATGGGAAATGTTACAAAAAAGAGGCTTTAACGGACTGGGTTTATGCTCATTGTGTAAATCAAGCAACTCACATTTATTCACCTTCTGTCCATATGCAGGAAGCGTATGGATGGGAGCGATAGGCAAGCTAGTTGCAGACAAATCTCATGAAAGAGTGAATGCTACCCTAGAAGAAAGAACCAAATCACGGTGGGATGATGAAAGGGTAGGTTTATATGAAGCATTTTCAGTTATTTTTGTTTACAATATTTGGGAAGCAAGGGACAGATTCATTTTCAGCAACACATGGAGCCCTCCTGACGTTACCATTTCCCTGTTAATAAGCAAGGTTTAGGAAAACAAGCTTGACACTGTTAGATCCAAAACAAGAATTATCAGAGCTATGGTAATAAGCAATAAAGTCCCATGGGCCTATTTTGATGGCACCAGTCAAGGAAAGCCTCCATTGGGAGGAGTTGGTTCAGTCATTTACTTCACAACAAAGAGAAAGATGCTTGTAAAATATGCCATGGGTCAAGCGTCAAATAACAGACCTGAAATTTCGGCCTTATGGGAAACTTTAAAAGTAGCCCAAAGCAACAAGATACTAGATATATAGATATATGGTGATTCTAAAGTCATGGTGGATTGGGAAAATGGAAGAAACACTATACGAGTTCCACATCTTCAACATCTTCTCGCTGAAATCCAAAATTTGAAAGCTATGTTCAGAAGGATAACGTTTGCACACATATACTGAGAACTGAATGAGGAAGCCGATTTCCTTTCCAAATAGGCTTTAGCATATCAACCAGGATTGATGGAGATAGAAGAAGTGACAGAGGGCATATCAACCCTCCGAAATGAAACAATTTGAAAAAACCAGAAGTAAATTATCGATAGTTTTTGAGACAACAGAAATGTATTGAATAGTAAACATTATTGGATTGTTGGGACAAAATTCAAAAGGAGATGTAAGCATCATAGAGAAACTATGTAAAACATAGGGGTTGTCTCATGTTTTTGATGAGATCCTGTAAGGAAGTTATGCAAGGATGTAAGTTTGATTTGTGATGTAAGCTCGTTAGAGCAATGCATAAGGGATGTATCCTAATTTTGATGGGAGCTAGCAAGACTGTTTGCAAGTCTGAAAGGCCTATTTTTAATGTAAGCTCGTCAGAGCAATTCATGTTTATTCTATGAATAAAAGGTTTTTTTCCTTGGATATATATATATATATATATTAAAATATTTAAAATCAAAAGAAAAAAATTTAAATTAAAAAAATGAAAACTATATTAAAAATTTTGAAAAAATTATTAAAATCTAAAAATATTTAAATTTGAATATTAAAAAAAAATCCAACTAAACCCTAACTACCTCACCCCCTNGGAGGGGGGAGAGAAAGGGAGGCGAATGAAAGAAAGGGGCGACGAGAGGGGGAGCGAAGAACGGGAGGGGGTGGGGGTAGTTAGGGTTTAGTTAGCTTTTTTTGTTTTTATTTTTATTTTTTTGTTTTTAAAATTTTTAATCAATATTTTTTAATATTAATTTATTTTTATTTTTTTCAATTTTAAATATTTGTTTGTTTATTTGTTTTTGAATTTTTATTAATTTTTTAAATGTGTACTTTTTTTTAATTGGAAATTTCAATTTTTTTAATATAAAAAATAGGGAGGGGGAAGTGATAGCCACCAAAGGGGGGAGACCCTATTTTTCAAGGCCATGGTTTCAAAAGTGTTGCAATGTTAGCACTACATTTCTATTTGGAGGTTGATTTTAATATTTTTCTACCGATAATATTGATTGTTAAGTTTGTGCTTTCAAACAAGTTATAATTTTAGCATTTGAAAAAACCAATGTGTGACTAGTAGCATTAGTTTTCTATTCAAGGGTTTATTTTAAGGCTATTGTTAGCAACAATATGGGGTTTTAAGGAAATGGTTGTATTTTTAACCTTTAAATTAAAAAAAAAACACTACTGGTAGCATCACTTTACAATTTGAAGGTTGGTTTTGGTGTTTTTCACAAAAAATGGATTTTTAGGCCTAGAGTTCTTGTTGTGAGTTTAAATTTCTTGTCAGGTTGTATAATGTGTAAAGGATTTCAGTTATGTTTTCTAATGGTTGTAATTCAATTTTCACTTGCTTGTACATGATGTTTACTTCTTTCAGTTCATCGCTTAGAGAACTAGGTGTCTCATCACTCCTCTCTTTGGTGACTAGGAATAGGATCTCCAAGTCAATAAATGTCTCATTGATAGCACAATGTGTGCTTCCATGTATGATCTTATCCATCATGTGGGAATCATGAAAACCCCCTTCCAATTATATATCCTAGTCACTACATTCATCCTTAACACCAAATATTTGAACCTCAACCCCAAAAGACTCAACCATGCCAAGCCTCTACTTTGATGTAGCTACAAATTCATTATGACACAAGGGAATACAAAAATATGAATGGTGACCATACCTTTTCATCACATCTTTCTCTTCGTGTGGTGGAGCTATGGTGGCTTGTTCTTCCAACAAATCTTCTGGTTCACATCCAACTGAGGTGTGCTTGTCTTTTGCTTCATCATGAAGCTCAAATGGAGAATGTTAATATGATTTAGGTTCTTCTTTTGGATCTGATCCAAAATATATCTCACCATCATCACATGAACCAATATCCTTAGCACTGATCTAGAAATTTCCCACAAAGAAGAAAATAGCGAATTCACCTTCCACTCTGCTAGAAACCTGATGATCGGTTGCTAGGTCTTCAATTGCGCATGGTGCCTATTTATATTCTACTGTACAAATTTCTTATCTCATGCAGTCACTTTGCAGTGACTTGCACTCCACCTCATGAATCTCTGCCTCTGCTTCGTTTCTATTCTCCTCCATAAAACTTGAGATTTATCTATCTTGAGTGGCATAAGGATTTGCATCATATGTAGGATCCACCAGAATACTGTTTGCACTTTCTTCACATAAATTTGATGTAAATCACTTTGAGGGTGAGACTTCATTCTGTTGCAATGGAATGGAAATTCCAAAAGATATATTTGATTTATTGATTTTGATGCTTTTTACAAGAAGTATAGTGTGGGTTTATACAAATCAAGGGTCACCATTAAATGATGTGACCTATCAAGCCGTTAATTATGGTTCAATCACTAATTTTCCTTCATCATCTAACATAGGAAATTCAGTTTGTATGTGAGTGGTTGAGCCCAATTTCTTCTTTAGGCATGACACATGGAAGGCATCATGTATTTTTCCTTTATTTGGGATGTCTAGAGAATAGGCCACTTGCCCCACTCACTTTCGAACTTGGTATGGACCATAGAACTTGGGTGGAAGTTTATGATTTTTTGAATTTTTAGTGAATTTTTTTTGTACGATTGAAGGAAAACTAACACCCAACTGCCCACTTCAAATTCTTGATCGGTTCTGGTTCAGCTTGTAGTTTCATGCGGTTTCTTTCTTGTTTGAGATGGTTCTTCAAAATGGAGATGTCTCATCGGATGTCGATGGTAATATCTTTCTACTGGAACTTTGAAATTGTTGATGACATGTTCTCTTTTTGTAGGAGGTGGATACCCATATAAGGCTTCAAAAGGTGACATTTTTATTGATGTATGATATGTACTATTATACCACCATTCTGCAAGGTGTAGCCATTGTATCCATTGAGTTTGTTGGTCATTAACAAAATTCCTCAGGTATCCTTCAAGACATTTGTTTACTACTTTCATTTATCCATCTGTATGGGGGTGGTACGAGGTACTCATAGTTAATGAAGTCCCAACTTGGTGGAACAATTATTTCCAAAAGTTGTTGGTAAATTTGGGGTCCCTATCACTAACAATAACCTTGGGAAACCCATGGAGCTTAAATATATTATTTACATAACTATCTACGACTTGGCTTGCTCTTTCTTTAGATGAAATACTAATGAAATGAGCATATTTTGTTAATCTATCAACGACTAGAAATATACTATCCTTTCCTTCTGATGTAGGAAGGTCGGTGATAAAAGCCATGGAAACCTCAGACCATTTTTGGGATGGAATATGAAGGGGATGTAGGAAACCAGGAGGAACCACCCTTCAAACTTCTACCTTTGACAAGTATCACATTCAACCACATATTTCTGGATATCAATCTCCATTCCCTTCCAAAAGAAGGATTGGCGGGTATTGTGGTATTTTTTAAAGAAACCACCATGGCCTGATGTTGTGGAGTCATGGTTCTCTTTTAAGACTTGAGTTTTGAATTTTTATGAACTGGGTAAATATATTCTTTGTTTCTACCATAGTATGTCTTTTTCCCATGAATATTTGGAGTTTGTTGCCTTGTTCTTTTCAACTTCTTCAATAGCTTCCTTGTCTCTGGGTCTTCCACATGCTCAATTTGGACTTCTGAAATCCGTTCAGGAACAACTATGGATATGGCACAGAGTGAGGCATCACTCTCATGTTTTCTTGATAAGCTTTCTTCAACCCTATTCTCTTTACCCTTTTAATACAAAATGTTGAAGTCAAAGACTTAGATTTTTCTTACCCATTTCTGTTGTTCGGGAGGGAGATTCTTTTGAGTTAGAAAATAATTCAGGATGTTGTGGTCTGTTTTAACAAGAAAATTTTCCCCGAACAAATATTGCTTCCATTTAACAAGGGCATGCATTATTTCCAACATTTCCTTGTCGTATGTGGATTTTTTTTGCTCACCTAGTTTTAAATTTTGGTTTTAGGAAGCAATGGGATGTTTATCTTGCATGAGAACAACTCCTAATCTTGTCCCTGAAGCGCCACATTCAAGAATAAATTCCTTTGTATAATCATGAGCTTCTAAAACTGGTGTGGATTTCATTAGGATTTTTAATTGTTCAAAACAAGTTTATGCATCCTTATCTCATCTGAAAGCATCCCTTTTTAATAGTGATGCTAGGGGTGCTACAATTTGGACGTAGTTGCGAACAACTATTCTATAATAACCTGTTAGACCCATAAATCCTCTTAATGATGTAATTGACTTAGGGGATGACCACTCTATGATCACCATAATTTTTTTGGGATCGACCTTAATGTCGCCGATTGAAACAATGTTCCCCAAAAATTCTATTTATTTTTTCCCGAAACTACATTTTGATTTGGCAACATAAAATTTGTTTTCTTCTAGAAGCTTCAATATTATTTCTACATGCTTGAGGTGCGAGTTCCAATTTTTACTATCAATAAGGATATCATAAAAAAAATATCATGAACTTCCTTAGGTAAGGGAGAAATAAGTCATTCATTACTACTTGAAATATTTCCAGAGTGTTGGATAATCCAAACGACATCACTTGAAATTCAAATAAACCTTCATAAGTGCATAAAGTTGTTTTGGGGACATCTTCTTCTCAAATATGGATTTGTTGATATCCTAATTTTAATTCTAGTTTAGAAAAATATTTTGCACCATGTAGCTCATCGAGCAGTTTGTCAACAAAGGGAATGGGGAATTTATATTTTATGGTGACTTTGCTTAACACTTGATAATCAATGCAAAGTATATACAATCCCTATTTTTTCCTAATGAGTATGATTGGTGTAGAGAAAGGACTCTTACTACTTGTGATTATTCCAGCATCTAATAGTTCCTACACCAAACGTTCGATCTCTCATTTGTTCCTGTGAGATTGTATGTATGACTTTTTTTCTAATTGGAGTTGATCCTAGCATCAACTCGATGATGTGATCCCTAGAACACGGGGGTGTAATACCATGATCAGGGATTTGGAGGATGTCACTATGTTCCCCAAGAATCGATCTAATTCACGTGGGTCAGTATTTTGTCTTTCGTCCCTTGTTCTTTCCATAGAATAGCAGTGTAATAAGAAGGATTGAGCTCCCTTTTTTTATCATCTTTTCCATTTTATTGGATGAGACAATTTGGGGAGGGGGGAAGTTAATATTGTTAAACTTATATTTCCTTCCATTTTCATAGAACCTTATAAATTGGTTTCATAAGTTTAATCCGACTGTCTACGGCGTTTCCAACAATTGTGCCCCTAAAACAATGTCAACCCCTCTGATTTCCATAGCATACATTGGCGATCTTAGCTTGTATTCCTTTATGTACAGTTATACTTTATGGAATTTACCATCGCACGGTGTGGTCTTGATTCTTGGTATTGATACTTGGGAGCTGGTGATAGGGTAGATGAATATGTTTAACTGTTTTTCTACCCTAGAGTCTATGAAGTTGTGTGTACTCCCACTGTCGACCAACACCGTCACCTTAGTGTTTTTGATATGGACAAACAATTTGAGGGTTTGGGGTTGAGAAAAACATGTCATTGCAGCCACTGAGAGAGTTGGTGTGATGTTATCATCCTCTTTTCCAGTCTAATCGTTATCTGACTTTGTGTCAGAGAAAGGTGAGTCGCTTTATTATTCATCAATATTGTCACCCGCATTATGTTTTTCACACAATAATAGATTTTTATTTTTAGACTTATGTCATGGATTCCAATTAGACGAATTACACTTATGGCATGGATTTTCATCCTTTTTCCCATTTTCTCTTAGGTGGGGTGGTATATAAACTGATGAACATTGTGATTTTTGCTTTTCCTCAATTAATTGTTCTTTTTGATGAGCTTGTTCCACGTCTTTAACATCCATTGATATTATATTTCTTTGAATACTCTGTTTTATCCCACCAATGGCAATTTGAAGGAGTCATTCTTTAGTTATATCATGGACAGGAGTGGCCAGGACCAATAGATTGCTAAAATATTCATCCATAATTCCTTCTTGTTATAAGTGAGTGATATTACTGTAGATTTTGGCTTCTTCCATGTCTTGAAATCATTTAAATATTTTTTTCTTGAAGGTGTCCCAATCTTTAACTAGTATTCCTCCCTTCATTGTTGAGTCTCGCCATAAGAACCAGTCACAAGCATCGATGTGCATTGCTGCAACATTCATTTTTTCATCGTCGCCATAGATATTGTACATTTCAAAATATTTTTTGATTTTGTTGATCCATTGAATCCCGTCTCGATTATTCGCCATAGAAACTTGTTCAATCAATATTGGCCTTATGAATGACATTGTGCGTTGGGAATGTATGTGAGTTATTGCCTCCTTTAACTTGGTCTCTCAGTGAGAGAATTTCAAGCTTTAGGCCACAAATGTCCTCATCTTTTTTCTCAAGCTTTTCTAGTATCTTTTGAATTGGATCATCTTATGACTGTATGGATGCATCCTTGTTCTCCATAGGGTTTCTCTCCACATTTCTTGTATTCATGTTGCTAATTTTGGATTGGGGATAGGTTAACTATTAAATATTTAATTACAATAATAATCATTATTAATAATATTATTATATGCAAAAACATAACTTTAATAGTTCTTAAAAAGATTTTAAAAATATATATATATTTAATATTAAAATAATAATAATAAATAATAATATTATTACTATTATTATTTAATATTATATATTTTCTGGACTGAAGAGGGAGTGAAGAGGGACATGGAAGAAGCAGGAGAGGAGTGGACGCGAGGAAGATATGGGAGAGAAGTGAATGCACCGGTGTGGAGAATGAATATCGTTGATATGGAGATCACTGAGCTATGATACCAACTTGGAATGGAAATTCCAAAAGATATATTTTATTTATTGACTTTGATGCTTTTTGCAAGGAGTACACTGCAGATTTATACAAATCAAGGGTCACGATTAAATGATGTGACCTATCAAGCCATTAATTAATAAATAACAAATTACTAACTAGGTTACTAAACTATTTAGTTTTATTACATGCAACATTTGCTCCACTTCTTTGCACACACTTTTGACAATATGGTTTATTCTATTCTGATGTAAGTTTCCAAAGAAATCCATTCTCCTGAATAGTATTCCACTTTCATAATCACAAAACTCTCAAAAATACAAGAATTCATAGATCTCTTTGCTTAATTATTGATATCTTCGGGGGTACTATAGAAGGATCAAACTCTAGTGGTTTTCCTCCAAAGACTACTTTACCATAAGCAACACTAAAATCTGGTGGATTAGGCATTCTATTATCTATGCACACAGTGTCACATGAAGTGTCATTCATCATCAACATAAATAGCATTATCATCATAATATGATGCTTGCTCATCATCCCATTTAAAATAATCAATAGTTGGTCTTAGTCTCATGTTTGCACTTGAAATGTGACTTGCAAGATTTATTCAAATGAGACCTTAATTTCCATGAGAGTAGATGAAAGTGCTCTAATACCACTGTAATGTACCTTTCTTGGATAAAGATACACTAGGCAGAAAATTGAAAGAAGATATTGACTAGTTTTGACAAGACTTGCACAAACTCTGTTAACTTGACCCAAAACATTCCAAAAATTTGTACAGAGCCTAAATTGTAGATATATCATAGTTGAATATAGCCTAAACAATATCTGATACCACTGTAATGAACCAATCATATCAGATTAGTTATTAAATAACTTCTCCAAAAAAATTACAGCAGACAGTGAAGAGAAAGGGGTTTTCACTGGTCACTTTAACAAGAAGATCAAGAATGTAATTCCAAACCATGAAAGGGGAGAAGGTTTTTCTAGATTAGGATCCTATGAAAAATGCACTGGGAACATTTATGTTTCTAACATCATTGAGTTTGAAGTCTACTCCAAGGCTCTTGGGCACCCCAACATATGCAAACTAGAACCTTTGCTTGACACTTCCTGACAACCAAGGGCGAGGGAATTAGACTTAGAGAGGATTACAGAAATTAAATTTACTGTCATAATTCAAATACATCTCAAATGTGTAGGTTTAGTAAAGTTTTTGAAAGATCAAGAGACCACACAAACAATAAAGGCATTCGAGACTACATAATAAGCATTAATTCAGGGATATCCAAACAAGAGATGTAGGATACAAATGATCAAGTTTAGGAATGGATTATGTTCACTAATAGGTCTAATAATATCAAAAAATTAAATAACTCAAATTTTTTGTGCAAAATTTTGTTAACCAGAGCTACACTGAAAACTAACATTTTTTCATCAATATCTAGACTAGGTGTAGGAAATACACATGAAAATCAGAATTTGCTTGTTGAAATTGAAAAAATAAATTCAGAAGTATTATATTACATTAGATACATCAATGGGAGGCATAAATGTCTCACAGAAAGCTTAGGCATGGCCTCTTTCAGCACAAAACTCACTGCAAGGTAAGAATACTAGAAATGCTATTGAGTTTAAATGAAGGACTCTCTAATCTCTACAAAGGAACTCAAATTTGACTGGATATGAGCTAAAAACCCGAAATTAAACACCATTAATGGTTTAATTCCATCAATCCTTGCATAACACTAGAAAATCAGTAGGGGCACATCTCCCGACCGAGAATAGGGAACATCTCCCAAGTTATAGAAGCTTAAAGCTCGCAACACAATTCTCAAACTGTTAAAATATATGAGAGGGGTGTGCTAGCCTTATTTTATTGACAATATTTCTCTTTTCCAAGATTCCTTGACCAATGTCCCCTCATGAGATGAATATGAACTTTCTTTCTTTCCTCTTCCTTGCTTTCCTACCTTTCCACTGATTAACTTTTATCCTTTTTAGCAATTGCGCCCTCCTTGATTTCCTAGAGTTTCATGCTTTTCACACTAATTTTCCTTTTATAAATTGTTCCCTCCTTGCTTTTGTGAATTTTTTGGATTTTCATACTAAATTGCTTTTCTGCACTTGCCTTCTTTGTGCACTTCTTTTTTGACTGACTGCTTTTGTGTTGCTTTCTATCTTTTTTATGTATTTATGGTATTTTCTTGATTTTATCCTAGTTTCCGTTTAGTGTTACAAATCATTGGGTCCAATACACTTCATGCACACACCTTGGCCACCTAGTACATATACCTAATTATAAAATCAAATATAATCATAAATATATTACAATTTAAACATGATATTTTCATCCTTAGTTTAAAAGTTAAAATACTATGGTAATTAATATATCAAAATGACCCCTTCTTAACATAGGATTAGGCCATAATAATTAGGGTTTATCTAACCATCATAGTAATCATGAAGACCTCATGGAGGGGACATTACAGTCCTCCCCTTCTGAAATTGCTTGTCCCCAAGCAAGAAGCTTACTCCAACCATATATGAAGCCAATTCATGACTTCACATCTCAATATGTTTTGTTAATTGACTAAAATTGGAATATTCAATCATGAGATAAGTACCAAAGGTCCCCCATTTTTATGCTGCACCACTCTAATTATAGTCATTCCTCTAGTGATTAACTCTTCTTCAACAAAAAATTCAACCCAATTAAGATAACTGAGTAGAATGTTTAGATCCCACTGCCTCCTTTGCAATGATCCAAAACTTCCTGCCACTTTTGGAAAGTTGTCATTCCAAGAAATGTCAGGGTCCTAATGTTTGAAATGCACCCTCCCAAATATCACAATCAAGTGGGAGGATCTATCATTAGGAAGGATGCCAAAATCACACCACCACACAGAAAGTTGAAAAATCCCAATGTAAAACTAAATATATGTGAGACTTCTAGAACAAGCATGGAAATCCTCAATGTGGGGCCAAATCATATCAAATCCCTCCAAAATATGTGAATCCATGTGAAAGGTAGCATTGAAACACGCCATTTATGTTCTCAAGGCACAGGTGGTGACCCCATGTCCCTCCATGTATACTTAGAGCATCATATAGTAGCCATAGATGCTCATGCCACCGCTCACATGAGATATAGGTTGTGTATAATGAATCTTCACTAATGGAAGAAAGAAATATAACTTTGGGGTGCTCATATCCAAATGTCTCCACTCATCCAATCAATGGATGGACGAACACTCCATTGGACTGATCCAAATGAATTGCTTGTAGCTTCCCCATGTGCTCACTTTGTCCTAGTGCAAAATATCAACACTTTGCTACTTGTTCCACCAAATTAGCTTAAGTGGTACTTTCATGGATTGATATTCAAGATGGAGACATTAGATAGATTCTGTTGTTTTCGCTTGTCAAACTAGAAATGGAATGGTGGAATTATCATACCACATGGCTTGACCATTATTTCATCAATGGAATATGTGGGATCCTCTTGCTCCTCATGTGGAATCCATAGGAAAAATCCCTTCACCCAATGTTTATCCCCACCCAAGGTGGCTTAAATAGAAGTGTGGGGTGAAGAACTGTAAGACAATTCTATGCAATACTCATCCATTAAGATAATGGATGCACAACTTCATCCATTGGTTGGCTTAGTGAAAGTGAGATCATGTGCCTCCTCCAAAACTGTGCAACAATATCCTTAAGGAAACTCATAATCTCTTTGGGAACATGCAGGTGGTTGGTCTTCATATTTCTTGACATCAAACTATTAAAGCACATACAAATATGAATGTACCTCATGTGCCACCATAACATGAAGTTAATCCTTTTTTCCATGGATTCAATCAACCATATGGAAATGATCGTTACAAATGTAGGAGGTGGAGGGTGATCCTTGCAACCTCTCATGAAGCTGCTCAATCTGATTCTGAGATTCTTGAAGTGCACTAAGAGTACTCTTCAAAGAAACTTGAGTGGTCTTCAACATGTGAGTGAGCTTTGTAAACTCTTCTTCATTCTCCAATGAATCACTATGTTACATCTCCACAAGATTTAGTAAATGATCCCCACCAGAAAGAAAATGCAGAAAATTATGTGTTATTTGTATCATCACCTTCTAAACTTTCTCCCAATCATTAATGGAATATTTCTCATGCATTCTCCAACAACAATGTGACACCAAAGCGGTGATTTCATTAATAATATCCAAGGCATCATGGATATTCCTTTCACTCATCTTCAATGTCCATACAAGGAAGTGTGGCTCTTGAGGATAAACATCCTCCTCTTCTTTCTTTGGATCAACTTCATGATGAAGCTTGAGTGGTGACAGAGTAGTTGATACAAGAAAAAATTATTCTACTATAGCCTCTTTATCTTCATGCTTAGTGGAACTTGTTCTTCCAACAATTTCTTCAAAACTTATCTCTATGCCACCCATATAGATAATTGAGCATCCATCTATAGGTTCCCTTTCATCCATGCCCAGAGTGTCAATTGTATCTTTGGATTGTTCTTCCGCAACACTGGTGGTAAGCTCAAGGGAATAAACACTGCTCTTTTGTTGCACAATCTTCTAATGGTTTCAATGCAATTTTCACTTTCTTATACATGATGTTTACTTCTTTTGGTTCACCATTTAGAGAACTAGGTGTCTCATGACTCCTCTCTTTGGTGACTAGGAATAGGCTCTCCAAGTAAATCAATGTCTCATTACCAACAAAATGTGTGTTGCCACATGTAATATTACCCATCATTTGTGCACCATGCCAAACCACTTCTAATGATTCATCCTGGCCACTGCAATCATCCTTAACATCAAATATTTAAACCTCAACACCAAAATAATCAACCATGCCAAGCCTCTCCTTTGATGTGGTTGCAACTTCATTATGACACAAGGGAATACAAAATATGAATGGTGACTATACCATTGAATCATATATTTCTCTTCATGTGGTGTAGCTATGGAGGCTTGACCTTCCACCAAATATTTTGGTTCACATCCAACTGATGTGTGCTTGTCTTCTGCTTCATTATGAAGCTCAAATGGTGACTACAAATATGATCTATGTTCTTCTTTTGGATCTGGTGCAAAATATGTCTCACCATCATCACATGAACCATTATTCTTGGCACTAATATGGAAATCACTCATAAATAAGCTGGTATCAAATTCACCTTCCACTTTGCTAGAAACCTGATGATAGGATTCTAGGTCTTCAGCTACACATGGTGCCTCTTCATCTTCTACTGCACAAATTTATTCTCTCATGCAGTCACTTTGCAGTGACTTTCACCCCACCTCATGAATCTCTGTATCTGCTTCATTTCCATTCTCCTCCAGGCAACTTGAGACTTATCCATATTGAGTGGCATGAGGATTTCATCATATGTAGGATCCACCAAGATATTTTTTGCACTTTCTGCACATAAATTTGATGTAGAGCACTTTGAGGGTGAGACTTCATTCTGCTGCATCCTTTGCTCCACTTCTTTGCACACATTTTTGACAACATGGTTTATTCTATTATGATATGAGTTTCCAAAGGGATCTATTCTCCTCAACAGTATTCCAATCTCATATTCACATAACTCTTGAAAAAAAATCCATGGATCTCTTTTCTTAATTCTTGATATCTTCAGAGGTACTCAGAAGGATCAACTTCTAGTGTTTTTCATCCAAAGACTATTCTTCCATCAACAACACTAAACTCTGGTGGATTATGTAATATATCGTGTGTCAATCCCTGGACATATGTAATTTTTAATTGTTTATTATTGTGGAACATGGTGCCAAAACAAGGGTCTTTAAGGACCTAGAGACATTATTATTATTTTGTAAATAATTAATTAATCAAAACAGCTGGCACATCGGGGACACTAAAAGAGTGTGGGAGGACTAGATCCACAATGTGAGGGAAAATGAGGACATTCCTAGCACTTTAGAACTTGTTTGGTTGATCTGGATCCATAATTATTCCTTGGTGGCTTTATTAGTTGATGATCACCCAAACATTGTACAATGGACCCAACTTTTGATTGTTTTAGCCTATGTTGGTATTATTGAGCACAATTTATAATTTAGTGGGACTCCTTGGTGTTTGTGTAGGTCCCACTTGTTGATTGATCCCCTTTGATGGTTTTGTAACTCCTTTGTGGAGGTTACACTAGGTTTTGTAACTCCCATTTGCACAAGTGTTCCCTCACTAGCTGTTTTTACAGTTAACACCTCAAAATTTGTTTAAATAATAATGTAACTCCTTGTGTAAATCCTTGTGTAACTCTTGTGTAAATATTTGTGTAAATTTTTGTGTAACCCCACTTTTGGTATTTTGGGAAGACAACTTGGCTTGTGTGACACCTCACGTCGCTAATTTTGAATCCTCTTCAAGGATGATGTGTCCACACATGAACTTGAGTTTGGTGGAGTGGCTTGGAGTCACTCTCCTTGAAATTCGAATTGTTTGTCTTGGATTAGAGTTAACCTCTTGTGCTTGAATTAACCCCCTTAGATTGACTCAAGTTGTCTTACCTTGGTTTGGTTTGGCCCCATTGAGTTCGAATTACCTTATTTGGTCTATAAATACATGTTTGATATCCTTGTTTTAGTGTGGTTGTTTTTGATGGTTCTTTAAGATCGTTGTTGATTACGGTTGTTCATACCTTTGATGGCGAGAGCTTGGTAAGCTTGTGATATTGGGAAATCATTAATGCCCTGCTATGTGAATGAATTTTATGCTTGAAGCGCTATGGTATTGTATTATGTTTGTGGTAATCCCAGAAAAATTTGGTGCACTTTCTCTATTTCCACTACTTTTCTTTGTCCTAGACATGCACATAAATCCTGATGGTGAATGATGATATCCCAATGGCCTAGGGGGTCTAGATTACCATTGCACCTAGTAGTGGGATGGAAGAGGAAGTATGTGGTAAGGAATAGAGTTTTGGATTCTAAAATTGATACTTGATATATTCTTGAGTTCACCTATAATGTCGATCTTTTGCCTCATCTCGGGGGTATCCTGTCAAAGTGAGATCTGACTTGGCAGTGCCAAAGGTTGGGTGGAACGCGGTCTAGATGATGCCAGTTGCACATTGATGAGATAAGCGATTTATATAATTTTTATTTAATTTAATTGAATCTAATATTATTTATTTATGGATGCACATGAAATTTTTGATGAAACATATGATTTATTTGTGGAATAAATTTCTCACAAAATTCAATCTATTTATGCAAGTAAATTTTATGAAGGAATTGGAAACTAGTTTTTGGGATTTTGTGCACAAATTGTTTGAGGAAATAATTATTTGGTACCTATGATATAGAACTGATATTTATTCCCATTACAATTATATAATTTTTATTTTGATGTTACAATAACCTCAAAATGGTTTAAGTCACTTCTCTTTGATGCTTCTACCTTTTATTAAGAAACTAGTTCTTTGATCAGACTGTTTATCATAGTTTGGAGACTTGGCACATGAAGTGTTTGTAAAGATATTTGAGTGTTAATTTTATACTTATGCATGATAAATAATATTTAAATTTTTGTGAGAATGTGAGGATAAATCTTCTTGGTAGTGTTGGGGAAATGTCTACCAAAATGTTAGATCTACCAAAATGTTAGATCAATTTCCAATTTCTAACTCCTTCAATGAAATTGTTTTGAGTAGATTTGTGACTTTGCATATGAAGTGTTTGAATTTTTTTTGAATGAGATATAGCTATGTTATGACTGATAAATTTTTAATTTCATTTGAATGATTCCATAAGTTGTCGATTTAATTAATCCAACGATTCCTAGAATTACTAGTCAATTTGGATGAGTAGAATTAACTAGTTTTGTGTGTTTTTTAATGGACTATATGTGGGTGTAAAGCTAAAACAATATGATATAAAGTGACCCATAATACAATTTCCATGAGATACAAGAACATTCATATATTTCTCTTTATCCTTCATATAGAAAGTTAAACTGGAAATTAGGTACATTGCGGTGAAATTGGTAACTAGTTTTTGGATTCAAATATTTGTTTTTGGTAAAAGATGATTGCACAAACATATGATTTGTTCTTGGTAATTTAATTGTGCTATATAATGATAATTTTCATATTTTTACCTTCACCACCATGTTCCTTGGAACTTTGTACTTTTGGTTTGATTGAATTCCTAACAATATTTATTAACTAGTTGTACTGATTGAACTTGAAATATTCTTCGTTTATCTACTCAGATCAGATCTGAAAAAAGCATTTTATTTTGTTGTGTGTGCATGATTAAATAAGTGTATAATGGCTGTAAGTTCAATTCTTGGTCCATTGGCACGGTTGCATGTCGATTTTGTGCAATACTAGTTGTTAGTATTGAACAACTAGTTAACTAGTTCTTGTGGGATCATTTTCATAATTATTGTGTAATTAATTGGGAAATGGTAATTAGGCATGATTTACATGTTATTAGGGGTTAATTAGTCATTAAACTTGATAAAAAGTGGTTAATTGTTAAAAAAATGAAATTATATTAAGTACCATCAATTGTGCGCTAAGTGTCGTTAAGTATCGTAATCAAAACATTAATTACTAGTTAATCATGATTAAGAGTAAATGGCCTGTAGAGGTGGAATTTATATCTGAATTAGATTGGAATGGATGTGTGATGTTTATATAAGGTGTTAGTAATACTTCCCAACCCTTGGATTAGGCGTTGGAATAGCTATTGAATTTATCTTAATTTATTAGTAATTAAATGGACTTTGTGGTGATTAAATCTTGAAAAATGAAATTTAATATTTGTTTCACTAATACACTCTACTAAAATTATTTAATCGGTCTTAGAGACCTAATAATATGTCCCTAGGACCCATTTATATCCCCGGGGGACATTACAAGTAGTATCAGAGCTTAGGTTTCAACACTGCGGCTGTTGGGCCTTCTACAGAGCTATTATCTTTTGGAGTTTATAAATGTGTTTGGTGAAATGAATTTAACCTCCCTTATGTTAATGAAAGAATAAGAAGCCTCACTTTAGAGATTAGTTCAATGTGTGCCTTAGAATTAATTAATATTGCATTTTTTTTGTTCAATAGAGTGATTGGTAAGTAGTATATGGTGCATATGTAATAATTGAGTGACTTGATTGATTGATGCTTGTGCATTGCCTCTTTTACTTCTCATTGAATTGTTAATATTGAAATGCTTCTTGTAGTATGAATTATTTATTGGTACATTGTAATTATTAATTGATAGGTAAATAAGTGTCATTACAATAGTATGTACTATGTACCATTATCATTATTAATTTAATACTAAGTTATTAAGATTATATAGTTTTATTATTATTAAATATTAATATGATTTATTAAGTGGCTTTTATACCCTATATGGATTTTGTATTTTCTATGAATGGTATTCTTTTATAGTCTTATTTATGCCACTTGGATGGTGGTGGTTACAAGGATGAGTAACTCCTTGGATATTTTAGGAATGGGACACTTGTCTAAATGGTGTTACCCATTATTTATTTTATTTTATGCATGTGTTATTTTTTTATACTATTTATTAATTATTATTATCCTAACTTATCTAATTAGTTAGTGGTGGAATTTCCACTTGTAGGTAAGTATAACTATGGGCTATTTTTATATTATATTGTTTAATTAATTTATTTTGGGGTTAGTGGTGGCATTATTATTATCCTAGCTATCTTAATAATTTATTTATTGAGTGGAGAAAATGAGCCACTTGTCCCTAATGGTTCACATTCCATTTTATTTTATTTATTTTGGTTATGAAGATGTAACTCCTAGTCTATTTTAAGAGGAAATGAGCCACTTGTCCCTAATGGTTCATATTCTCTTTTATTTGATTTATTTTGCTTATGGAGATGTAACTGAGAGTCTATTTTTGGAGAAAATGAACCACTTGACTTTAATGACTCATATTCTCTTAATTTTATTTATTTTATTTCGTGTGTAAGTAGGTAGTATAGTAGTGTAAGATTATATGTGTGTGTGTGTGTGTGTAGTTATTAAAAGTATATATAAGAATAGATGCATTATTATATACATGAATGCTCGTATGTTTGTATATACTATAATATGTTTTTATTATTATATGTAATAATTAATAGTATTACATGTATGTAATATTGTGATATACTATATGTATAGAGGTGAATGTATGTAATGATGTAAGTGTAAAATTTGGAGGTGTTTGGAAGTGTTTGAGTGTTTGGAGGTGTTTGGAGGTGTCTAGAGGTATTTGGAAGTATCTGGAAGTATTTGGGGATATTTGAAAGTACTTGGAAGTATTTGGGAGTTTTGAAATATTAGGAAGTATAGTGTGATCAAAAGTGTTGTGTTAGAATACATGTTATAATACGTATCTGATATGATAGTATTGGGTTATGCAATTATTGCTATAATTGTATTAATATTATGGTATAACATAGTAATTATATGAGTATATTTAATATGGAATGTTTAGGTTATATGACTAATATGTTGTGTATATGATTAATAATAATATTATATATAATTGAAGAATTATAATATATATGTAAACAAAACGGGTGTATAGTAATAGTAAGTATGGTATATGGTATGAGTGTATGATAGTGTGTTGTATATCTAGTAATTGTTTATTGTAGAATATTTGAATATTTTTGTGGTAGGATGTTTGGTTGTTTGAGGTGAACATGTATTTACTTTGATTGATAAGTAGTGTGCTACGTGTAAATAATTAGTAATGTAATGTATTATTATATATATCCTCATGTGCTAATAATTCTATGTAATGTTATGATAAATAAGAACTATTCAATATGATTTCTATAGTTTATGTATGTTGTTTGATATTATTGGTTGCTATTGGATGTTATTGATTAATATTGGTTGATTAATTGTTGATACACGATATGACATTGTCATCACTATATGTATGGCTATTATTGGTTGTCTTTGTTGTTATGGTTGTTGCATGCATGATTGATGCATTTTGGTTGATGTATTATGGATGATGTATCTGATTGATGTATTATGATTATTGTCTTCTGCTTGATGAATCATGGTTGATATATTTTGATTGTGTATTCTAATTGATGTATTTTGATTAATGTATTCCAATTGATGTATGTTGGTTGAATTATTTTGATTAATGTATTCTAATTTATGTATGTTGCTTGGTGTATTATGATTGATGTAATATGATCATTTTCTTCTGCTTTATGAATCCTGGTTGATGTATTCTAATTGTACTAATTGATGTATTCCAATCAATTTATTCCAATTGATGTATGAAGGTTGATGTTATATGGTTGATGTGTTTTGATTGATGTACTATGATTGATGCATGTATGGTTAGTTGATGCATGTTTGGTTGTCATTGGTTGATATTACATTATCGATATATGATTGATATAGGTTGAGATATTATAAATTGATGATCAATGTTTGTATGGATGATGTATGCATGAGGGTCATTGTATGATTGATATTAGTTGATGAATAATGGATTTTTGAATGATATCTAAAGAAGAATTATGATTTTGTTGAGATGAAAAGTAATATGTTGATATGGCCCTTTTTAGTTCTTAGTTAGATTAAAATTGTTACATATAAGTTCACTTTTCCTGTTACATTAAACTGCAAAAGTATTTAGGTGATCTTTGAAAATATTCAACCTTGTGGTCTTCATTAAAAAAGTATCTTGTGTCATTATTGAAAGGTATCCTAGTAATAACTTCGTGGTATTTCGTATATCTCTATTCAAAAGTAGGTACTAACCATATAAGTGATTAAGTATGATACATGTACTTTTATTAAAGATAACTTCATGTATCCTTATATATTCAATACTAATTGTGTAGAATGTGGTACTAGTATCTTTTTCATGAAACTATCTAGGGATCTTGTTGAAAGAAAATATATCCTTGTGATCTTTGTTGAAAGTGTCTTGCTTGGGTATCCTTGTAGAATATCAAATACCTTTGTTGAAATGCATATTTTTGAAATATCATAGTGATATTTCATGCATCTTGTTGGAAAATAATCTTGGCGACACTTCATGCATCCTTGTAGGAAAAGTGTTTGAGTGATAAATCATGCAAAAGCACCTTGGTAATGCATCTCATGTAATTGACTGATCTAAACACATTTCATGTATCTTAGATGCATTTCATATCATTGAAATTGATTAGAATAATATTAAGGTAGATGAATTCACTACAACAAAACCATGTGATTGGTGTCTCTTTTAGCTTCATTTTTAGCATCCACTATCAATTTTAGTGTATTTTTCATCATGTTTTGGACAAAGTGGACACATTTCCACGGGATGGCACTTTTAATGGAATTATTTGCATCTCTTTTTAAAATTTGGCACTATTTTGGATGCTAATTAGCATCCCAATTAGCATTCCAATTAGCGTCCTTATTAGTGTCTCAATTAGCGTCCCAATTAGCATCCCAATCAGCATCCCAATTAGTGCCCCTTTTTAAAATTTGGTGTTATTTTGGATGCTAATTAGCATCCCAATTAACGTCCCAATTAGCATCCCAATTATCATGCCAATTAGAATCCCAATTAGCCTCCCGATTAGCATCCTAATTACCATCCATTTTTAAAATTTGGCACTATTTTGGACGATAATTAGCATCCCAATTAACGTCCCAATTAGCGTCCCAATTAGCATCACAATTATCATCCCAATTATCATTCCAATTAACATTCCAATTAACGTCCCAAATAGCGTCCACAAAAGCATCCCATATAATGCCAAGAATAACCTCCAAAAAAATGTCCTGAATAGCATATCACCATATATTAATCCAGGGTTAGCGACAGAAATTGCGCCATGAAATTTGGCAGGAAAAACATTCAACATAGCATCAAGTATAGAGCCAATAATTTCACCTAGAAAACATCCAACATAATGCCAGGTATAGATCTAGGTATAGAATCTGGAATAATGCCAAAATTTTTGAAAGGAACCGCGCTAGGAATTGCACTAGGTTTAGAGCTAGGAATGATGTTCGAAAAACGTCTGACATAAGTGGTGTTGAAATATTGTAACTTCAAAGGATATTCTAAATTTATTTTACTAATGCAACCCAAGGGAGATGTTATTATTCCTCCGACAGGGTGTCACTATTGTATTTGGTCATCATAGAGTCATGAGGTAAAGCCTCCTCTTGTGTCGGCTCTTTAGTACCCCAATTAATAATATAGTATATCGTTTTGAGTATTCCTAGGTGAATTCAGCCTAGACAGAGAGAGAGAGAGAGAGAGAGAGAGAGAGAGAGAGAGAGAACAGAAGGAGGAGAATGTTTTTGGTTGTCTTTTATACATCTTATACAGAGGAATTTTTTGTTGGGTTTTCTTCCCCTTGAGGGTTTCCCAGGATAAATGTTGTGTCCATCTTGTGATTTTGTTTCTATCAGTGATTCTTGATATGCTATTGTGATTTTTGAATTGAATATAATTGAATCTAGTCTAGAATATGAAAAATTAACATGGTATCAGAGCTAACCTAATTAGATCGACTTTCACAAGGTGAAATTCTCCCTCCTCGCTCTTTGGAAGAAATTAGGGTTTTTGCAAAATTTGGAGGATTGAATATCTACTTGCATAGAAAGTTGCACCCTCCTAGAGAGCATATATTGATCCATAGATCAATTTTTTTGGGTGTCTAGATCTTCGAGAAAGCCAAACCCTAGTTTGGTAGTGAACCAAAAAAACTACAGCAAAATAGAACCAGAAAAGTTGCAGTGTTGCAACTTTGCAACTTTGCAAGTAGGATTTGAGGATTGAATATTAGGGATCTCTAGAAATTAGTTGTATCAACCAAATTTCCTCCTCCAATCACATCTACTGGTAATTTCAATCTCCTGTTTTGATAAATTTCATTTTTGAGTGAATTACTAGTCAAGATGGCCCCAAGCACCAAGCTTGCGGACAAATTGGAAGGCCTAGAAAAATTCCTTGCTTGGAAGTATAGGATTGGCCTCATTTTAAGAGAGAATGCTCTTGAGAAATATATCAAGAAAGATATTACAGAACCTGAAGAAACTTACACTAAGGAGAATCATGAACAATACCTAATCAAGGAAATGAGGACCATTGCTAATTCCATTAAGGATCACTTGATTCCTCAAGTGCCATCCAAGAAGACACCTAAGAAAATGTATGATGCACTTTCTAGAATGTATGAAGGAAAGAACATCAACAAAAAGATGAATCTAAGAACTCAATTGAAGGGCACTAAGATGAGCAAAGGAGAATCTGTTCAATATTACTTCACAAGGATGTCCCAGATCAAAGAGAAGCTAAGTGTTATTGGTGATACCCTTGATGAGGATGAATTGGTTATCACTGCTCTCAATGGACTCACTGGACCTTTGGAATCATTCATCCTAACTCTGTGTGACAGAAAATAAAGTATGATGTTTGACATAGTATGGGAATACTGCAAGAATAAGCTATAGTAGCCAATAGAGAAGCTCTTCTCAGAGAATATGATCATGCTCTAGCTACCCATACTAAGGAAATAAATCAATAAAAATTCAAGAAGAGTAATCATAAGCCTTCAAAGATGAAATTCCAGAAAAGGAAGAAGAAGAAGGATTACTCAAAGTATCAATGCTACAACTGTTATAAGATAGGACATCTTGCTAGAGAATGTCCATCATTGAAGAACAACAAACAACAACAAAAGACATCATGCTCATCTAGCTGAAGATGAGAATGAAGAAATACCTCGAAAGAGAACTAGAGGTGAATATGTAGAAGAATATGTGTTATTCTCTGCACTCTCTGGGTTTGTAACACCTGGAGAAGATACATGGCTTATTGATAGTGGTGCCTCTAAGCACATGACAAGAAAGAAGACAACTCTGTCAAATATTAAAGAGAAAAAATCCTTTGATAAGGTATCATTTGGATATTAATATCAATATCCCATCAAAGGTATTGGTGAATCAAGCTACATGCTTGACTCTGGGACCTCCATGAAGATGAAGGAAGTACTGTATGTACCAAGTTTGAAAAAGAATCTACTTTCCATCTCAAATCTAGTCAAGAAAGGATATATATTTGCTTTTATAGATGGACAAGTACTCATGTGGGCCAAGGTTAAGACACTTGAAGATGTTGTAGTCATTGGAGAAGAAGAAGGAGGATTGGACAAGCTCAAAGGACATCGAGAGACAACCCTTGTCCATGAGACTACCAGCTCAAGTGAATTGTGGCATAGGATACTTTCTCACATCAACTACAAAGAATTTCCCTATGTGAGCAAGGCAGTAACAGGGTTACCAGATCCGAAGATCGAACATGAGGGAACCTGCAAGGGATGTGAACAGGGAAAGAACATCAAGAATCCCTTTCCGAAAAGTGATAGAAATACTAAAGGTACATTGGAAGTAATCTATTATGATGTATGTGGTCCTATGCCCTCCATATCCTTAAGAGGATATGAATACTATGTCACATTTATTGATGATTATTTAAGAAAGACTTGGATACACTTTTTGAAGAATAAAATTGAAGTATTTAGGAAATTCAAGGAATTCAAAGGCTTGATAGAGAACCAGCCAGAAAAGAGAATCAAGACACTGCGATCAGATAATGGTGGAGAATAAACTTCAAAGGAATTTGAAGCATTTTGTAAGGAGGAAATAATCAAGAGGGAACTAACCACTCACTATAATCCCCAACAAAATGGTGTTGTGGAAAGAAAGAATAGAACTATCACAGAAGCAGTGAAGACCATGATTCATGACCAAGACCTCCCTATGAAGCTATGGGATGAAGCTGCAAGAACAACTATATAAGTGCAAAATAGATTATCTCATAGTGCTCTTGAATTCAAGACTCTTGAAGAAGTGTATACCGGAAAGAAACCTGAAGTAAGCCATTTCTAGATATTTGGTTGTATAGTATATGTACATATTCTGAGAGAGAAGAGAACCAAATTGGATCCTTCTGGTAAGAATGGAATATTTGTAGGATACTATGAAGTCTCCAAAGCCTTTAGGATATACATTTCAGGATTTCATCATATTGAGATTAGTAGGGATGTAACCTTCGATGAAGAGGAAGCTCTTAAGAAATCTAGAAGGTGTCAGCTTGAAGAAGTACATGAAAAAGATGCACCTCCCAGAAGGACATAAGCTGAAAAAACTCCTCAAATAGTAGCATCAGAAGATCATGACATGTTAGAGCCTCAGGAACCCCCTACTATGGATATCTCTTGAAAGAGAAAACTTGCTTGGGTAAGAGAAATCATACAAGAAGCACAAATATATAGAGCACCAGAAGGATCCACAAGAACTCGCACAATATCAAAGCCATATTCCAATTATGTAGCTTTGATGTGTGATCTTATAGACCAAGAACCCAACAGCTATGAGGAAGCTGCATAGAAGAAAGAATGGGTTGAAGTAATTATGGAAGAATACCAGTCGATCATGAAGAATGATGTTTGGTATATAGTTCCCAAACTAGAAAACAAGAGTGTGGTTTCTTCGAAATGAATCTACAAGATACAAAATGCTGCAGATGGAAGTATTGAAAAGTACAAAGCAAGATTTGTGGCTAGAGGATTCTTTCAGAAAGAGGGGATCGATTATGAAGAGACATTTTCTCCAGTATCAAGGTACACTTCCATCAGAACTATCATGGCACTTGCCTCCATGATGAAGTGGGACTTACACCAAATGGATGTAAAGACAATGTTCCTTAATGGTGTGATTGAGGAAGAGGTTTACATCGAATAGCCACAAGGTTTTTTAGTCGAAGACATAGCGACTCATGTATGTACATTGAAAAAGGATTTGTATGGACTAAAGCAAGCTTCTAGAGCTTGGTATGGCAGAATAGATAGCTTCTTGACAAGCATGGGATTTACCAAGAATAAAGCTGATCCTAATATTTATATGAAGATTATGGATGATGAACCAGTTATACTATTACTGTATGTGGATGATCTATTTCTGACTGAAAATGAGAAACAGATCAAGGATTGCAAGAAGGATCTAGCTGAAGAATTCAAGAACTTGGATTGATGCATTATTTCCTAGGGCTGGAAGTGTGGCAGAGCCCATAAGGAATCTTTCTGAATCAGGGAAGGTATGCAGTAGAAATATTGAAAATATTTGATATGTTGGATTGTAAATTCATGGCCACACCCATGGACACCAACTTGAAGCTGTTGTCTGATGAGACATCCGAGCTAGTGGACATGAATCACTATAGATAGATTGTTGGGTCATTAATGTATTTGGAAAACATAAGGCCAGATATATGCTTTGCTATGAACACCTTGAGTCAGTATCTATTTAAAGAACACCTTGAGTCAGTATCTAGTTAAACCTAGATGGGTTCACTTGATAGATGCAAAGCATGTGATGAGGTACCTAAAAGGTACAATTGATCTGGGACTATACTATGGAAGAGATCATGACTACAATTTGCATGGGTATATAGATTCAGATTGGGAAAGAAGTGCCGCAGAAAGGAAAAGCATATCAGGCGGATGTTATTGTTTGGGATCCGCCATGATCCCATGGGTTAGTAAGAAATAATCCAGTGTTACTCTCAGCATGGATGAAGTAGAGTATATTGCAGCTTGCTCCGCTTATTGTGAAGCGATATGGCTTCGAAAGTTAATGCCAGGAATATTTGACATGGAGGTGGACACCACAGTAATTTTCTGTGACAACCAAAGTTGTATAAATATGAGAGAGAATCCGGTGTTCCATGACAAATTGAAGCATATAGAAACACAATATTTCTATATAAGGGATATGGTACAAAAGGGAGCCATCAAGCTCCATTATGTGGGTATCAATGAGTAAGTTGCTGATATACTGACCAAGCCTCTATCTCGATTGAAGTTTGAGTATTTCTGTGACAAGCTTGGTGTAGTTCGGAAGGAATTTCCTCGCAAGGAGGAGAAGTGATGGGCCTACAAATGATGGAAACTCTTTGAAAAGGGAAGATCGGGTCAGAAACATGGACCCTCCTTTGACAAAGGGGGAGCAGGTTGATGATATGGAAACTTCCCAGGAAAGGGGGAGTAATGATGAGACTAACATCGATGATGGATGACAGTGATGATGGTCTAACATTTGTTTGTGGAAGATAGTATCCTCTCTTGAGGATGGAAGGTATAACACTCTATTCATGAGAGTGGTCCTTACTAGCTAAGGATGGCCCTATAGATGCTACTCTTGCATGGAGAGTACTCACATTCACTTGTAGATGATAGTATCGTCTCTCAAGGATAGTAGGTATAGCACTTTGTTCATGAGAGTGGTCCTTACTAGCTAAGGATGGCCCTGCAAGATGTTACTCTCATGGAGAGTACCCACATTCAGTTGTGGATACCATAGATTAAACACTCGGTCAGGAGTGGTACTTACCTGTGTGTTCTGGATGCTCTACGATGAGTCCTCATGGATGCCAGGACTGACATTGTGTATGTAGTAGAGATATTCTATGCAGATGATACTCTTGTATGGAGAGTATGCCTACATTCATATGTAGATGCCATAGAATAACACTCGCTTGGGAGTGGTCCTAACCTGTGTGATATGGATTCTCTATGATGAGTCCTCACAGATGACGTAGTATAACACTCACTTGGGAGTGGTCCTAACCTGTGTGGTATGGATGTTTTATGATGGGACAAAATTGTGTATGCAGTCAATATCTGCTCTGTAAACAATACTCTTACTTGGTAGAGTATACCTACACATAAGTGTAGATACCGTAGTATAACACTCACTTATGAGTGGTCCTAACTTGTGTGGTATGGATGGTCTACGATGAGTCCTCACGGACAATAGGGCCGGAACTGGGTGCGGTCGAGATCTACATTTAGTTGTAGATGATTCAACTGATCAATTTCATGATTCATGCTGATGGAGGACTGCATCGTCCTTGGATTTATGTCCTAAAGTGATCGGGATTGATCATCTTACAAATAGATCATGTGTACTGCAGGTAGCATGGTGGCAAAGGATCAAGTAGATCGAAGTACAACAGTGAAGGGTCAAGTAGATTGAAGTGCGGTTGCAAAGGATCAATAAGGATCGAAGTGCTGCTACAAAGGATCGAGAAGATCAAAGTGCTGCTACAAAGGATCGAGAAGATTGAAGTGCTACTACAAAGGATCAAAGTACTGCAAAGGATTAGAAGATCAAAGTTATATTGAAAAGGATCTTAATGTTGAAGTACTACTGCAAGGGATCTAGAAGATCAAAGTGCTGCTACGAAGGATCGAAATATCGATGTGTTGCTGCAAAGAAAGGATCAAGTGATCATGTGATGCAGAAGATGAAGAGTAACTGTTCCAAGTTACTAACTGTGAAAAATGTCCTGTGACGTATAGATGTATCTCCTCAATGTACTGTTGTAATTGTCTCTCTATTCTCCTATAGTCTATGATGATGTTGTCAGTAGAATAACCTTCTTGTTAAGGGTTGAAATATTGTAACTTTAAAGGATATTCTAAATGTATTTACTGATGTAACCCAAGGGAGATGTTATTATTCCTTTGACAGGGTGTTACTATTGTATTTGGTCATCGTAGAGTCATGAGGTAAAACCTCCTCTTGTGTTGGGTCTTTAGTACCCAGATTAATAATATAATATACTATTTTGAGTATTCCTAGGTGACGTTGGCCCAGACACTTTATTGGGGCTGACTTGTCTAGTGCAAAAAGTCATTTGAAAATTAGTATAAATAGATGAGCTTGGTTCTTATTTGAACATAGACTCACTCACTTGTGTAGTGCATAGGAGAGAGATAGAGATAGAACAGAAGGAGGAGAACAATTTTTTTTTGTTGTCTTTTATACATCTTATACAAAGGAATTTTTTGTTGGGTTTTCTTCCCCTTGAGGGTTTCCCAGGATAAATGTTGTGTCCATCTTGTGATTGTGTTTCTATCAGTTATTCTTGATATGCTGCTGTGATTTTAGAATTGAATACTATTGAATCTAGTCTAGCATATGAAAACTTAACAAGTGGGACATTGTGCTTCCTCTCTACTTAAGTGTTTGGAATCAAGCACCTATCAAGAGGTGGGACATTGTGTTGCACTGCAAAGAAAACTCCACACCCAAATCTCTCTCTATATATCACAGAATAAAACACACAACACTCTTGGGTGGAATTGAATCCTAGTAAGGGGAATATCACCACCCCCTCTTGACCAAGCAATAAACTCCTTGATGGTGAAAAAAACATATCTGCATATATCCAAGTAGGATAATTAGTAGTTATGTGTGTAAAATTCAAGATGGCTAAAGGATTGATGGGATAAATACCCAAGAACACATTGGATAAATACTTCTGAATGGTAGTATGTCCTCTCAACAGATTCAATTGTCATGGATTCTAAACAACAATTTCACACATTATTATATATTTGTGTACCTATAAAGTTATGAACGTATTGACACATATCAAAGAAAATAAACCATTCATTTATTTTTCTCATAAAAGTTGCAATTTATCCATACACTTTAAAGGATACATTTCAAAATATGACAATAATAAATAATTTGAATCACAATACAATAGTTTTTGTTTTGACTTGCATTTTATTAGACAAACTAGGTGGACTCTCCTTGGGATAAGTTTAGGGTCTTATGCCATGTTAGTTTTCTATGGGGTTGATGTCCCATGCATGCTAACCTATACTACCACATAAGAACTACGTATGGAATCTCTAGCCTAGATGTAACAATGTGGCTCATGAGTGATGCGTTGTAAGGCCTTGAAACAACACATAATCTCTGTGGAGGCAATATTCTTTCAACTACAAATGGGATATGTTTGTATTTTGAGATTTATAACATCGATAATGGATATCTTGTCCCACAATGGTATAGGGTTTAAATTTATGGCCTAAGTTCACACCATTTGTTTACGGGGTCATGGACCATCACATAACATGAATCTACATAGAAAATACATAGTCTACATGTGAGATATGGTCATCATTTTGAAAACTTTCACATAGTGGATGGTTCTTGATGCGCGACTTAAAATTTAGTCAAAACTATGGTCTTAAGCTGTAACATTTTCCTCTAATATCATGCTCCATATGTGGGGCCCCAAATTACCACCATAAGCCCTCCATAGGGAATACAATATTTGGAATGATGAAGTGATAATTCCCTTGGTGTCTTGTGGTGGAAATTGATGTTCAAAGGAATTCCTTATCCAAGAGGAAGATTCCCTAAGTAACAAACAAATGGACATAGTCAAGTCCAGGTGAATTTGTCATGGTGACAGTTTTAGATGATAAGGGTGTGATGTTGTGCATACTTGTTGTAGTAGTGAAGGCCATCTTAGTGAAGTGCATTAGTGAAAATATTTTTTGAAGAAATGTTCCTTAGTGGTAAGCGCCTTGGTGAATCATTCTTCACATATATACTTTTGGTAATAATTCCTTCAAAAGAGTGTCTTGGTGGTTGAATGACAACCTTCCACTATTAGCATGACTCATGACTTGTATGGGAAAAATATGGAGTGACCTACCAATGAGAGACTTGGTGATAAAAAAAAATTCATTTGCAAAATGCTACATGTAATACTGGAACAACATGAAAATGAAGTAAAGTAGTTTTGTTCCAATGGCATGCATGGACTAAATGTTGCAAGGCATGGATTCATGGTAATAAGATGAAAAAAAGGAAAATAAGCTAACATTTTTACTATAGAAACATGTTTACAATGTTGATTGGATGGAAACAATTTCTATATTGAATGACATAGATCATACCACATATGTTCCACTTGTTTGATGTATGTGGTTTACCTACATTGGAAACTCTTTAAAAATTTGTGTATTCGATGCACTGACTAGTTCCATGCTTCTAGTCTAGGATGAGACCATTGCAGTGAGGAGTTTTTTTTTAAATGTTATCAAGAAGGTTCAACTCCTTATGGCCATTTTTCCAGTTTCTACTATGCACTATTTCATTTGAACCTCCCTTGCATCAAGAACCTTTTTGCATTCAACCTTGATTTAATGAAATCCTTTATGAGTGTTGACATCTTCCATCATTAGAGGTAATGTTTGGATGGGAGATATGTCCATCATTTTGAGAATTAACATGCCATTTTGAGCTTGGCACATTAAGGATGGTTATCATGACATTAGACACAGTCCAAGATCAAAATATAGAGTTTGAATCCATAAAATTTTCCTCTAGGACTCATGGACTATGTGTGGGCCCCAAGCCATCATAAAATCCTTTGCATATGGAATTTTTGGCCTACAAGAAGGATATGGTCTCCATTTCAATATTTGTGATACCTCTTCCTCCTAAGTTAGCTTCAACTATTCCATATTCACATGACCCTTCAAGCATGTGAATTATATCAAGGAAGATACCAATCACAATGGTGATGTGGAGACCAAAGTGACCAATGGGGCAAAGGGAGAAAATCCATAAGGTAGACCATAGTAATAATACAAAAGACTGTAAATAGTTGGACTAACATAAGATTGCAAATATTTGGACTAATGGTGGCATCAAATATGCATTTGTTAGATCCTCCACTAGAATTCCAAACTCCTCTACTTTAATTTACATCAAAAGTGAACAATAAAATTCCTTATTAGGTTCCTCGAATCTCTAGGGACTGACATGTCTCAATTCTTCATCAATCACATTCTATCAACGAACTGTTCTTATATATAACACGAAATAGTTTGTTCTTAGTTCATTAAATTTAATCAACTAATCCTACATGTCCATCATAGGGTGTGACTCTGCAAACTCTATGTCTTAAAATATTGCATGGACATCGCTAGCATCAATACCATCATGGAACATCAAAGATAAAATAACCAATTTGTGTTCTGACCAAGGAACCACACCAAGCTCAATACTCATCAATCTAATTTCTCCATGATCATACCCTATCTTTTTATCCCATAATATTAAGGCTCCAATATCATAGAAGGTGTTAGCTCCATCTGCATTTCATCTACTAGGGTATAAATCCCTATCCCTACACCAAGGGCCATCATAATTATCATTTTCCTTAGTTGTGTGGACATTGCCTAGGATTCTACCATTTCCCCAATATTGTTATACCTTATGGGCCTTTCACCCTTTTACCTAAATTTGAATATTGTGCACCTTGTCGAAACTAATACACCATTTTAGTACAATGATACAACACTACAAGAGCACAACATTATCTATCTCTCAGCATCATTTACTCAAACCACAACATAGTATATAGAAAAAAAAAAATTTTTACCTAATTTTCTAAAACTTACTCTTATTTAGACTCAACCTACTAACTTGGATATACAAGTTATTCTTTTATTAATAATTGTGTTGATGTATATGTAACTTCGGAATGTATTTCACTTGTATTTCTTATATATTGTAACCCGATGTTTATTCCAGGATGTACTTGAGTCATGTCATGCCCCGATGTTCCTATAGGGAAGATCTATAATGTAAACAAGTCATGTCAAGTCATTGTGGGTGACCCTCCTATTGGTTAAGGGTTAAAGTCCCTCCAGTTCCGAGGCACTAGGGTTATTAGAATATCCTAGTAAGGTCGTCCCTAGTAGGGTTTAGTCAAGTCAGGAATTAGAATAAATAGAGAGCTGGCCTCTCTATTTATTACACATCTCACACACACTCAAGTGTAGTGCATAGTTGAGGAAGGAGAAGACATTGGGGCTAGATAGAAGGAAGGTTACTGCTGTCGAGAGATCACTTACTATTTTGGGTTCTACTTTGGTGCTGATTCTATCTCTAAGGAAGTTGCGGGGTTTTTACCATTTATGGTTTCCCTAAGGATAAACACTGTGTTCATTGTCTCTTGTGCTTGATTGATGTGCTTGTTATTCTCTCAGTTATATATCCTAATGTATTGCTAGCTTAATGATAAAAATATAACATGGTATCGGAGCTAACCTGAGAAGAAGACACTATGCAGCTACAAGAACTAGAGCTTCCTACTTAGTGGACCTTCCTCCACATATTTTTAGCAAAATAAGGTTGGATTAACTCTCCTCCTTAGGGCGCATCTTTCTATTGAAGCATAATCCAATTCTGAGGTTTTTCAGTTTTGGACCCGACACTACTGCTGGAAATTAGGGCTTTTCACAGAAGAGGAATTTTTCAGTGAGCCTAGGCCTGGATTGATATCCTCCCCAAAATCGAAGTTAGGGATCAAATTCAAAGAATTTGATTCAACAGAACTTCAGAAAAGAAAAACCCTAATTTGCTACTAAACCAACACTGCAGGATTTCATCTCCAAATCCAGATCCGACATCTTGACCTGGTAAGATCTAAATATTTTGTATTTCCATTTGAGGTTCTCAGTTAAGATGTCTCATCATACCAAGCTTGATGAAAATCTTGAGGGAGCTAATAACTTTCGAGCCTGGAAGTATAGGATCTCCTTGGTCATGGAAGAAAATGAGTTGGACTCCTATATCAATCGGGAGGTTCCTGTTCTAGAGGGAGATGAGGCTAAGGCCTTACATAAGAAGAAGTTGGTTATGGAAAAGAGAATCATTGCTGATTCTATCAAGGATCACCTCATACCACAGGTGTCCTCCCTTAAGACACCTAAAGCTATGTTTGATTCCCTAACCAAATTGTTTGAAGGGAATAACATAAACAGGTAGATGACTATGAGAAACCAATTGAAGAATGTAAAGATATAGAATGCTAAGACTATTCAGTCTTACTTTACAAGAGTATCTCAGATTAAGGAACAACTGGAAGCAATAGATGAAGAAGTGGAAAATGCAGAGATTGCGATGACCACCTTGAATGGTCTCCCTAGATCATGAGACTCTTTCATTCAAGGGATCTGTGCGAGAAAGAAGTTAGTCAAGTTCAACAGACTATGGGAAGAATGATCTCAAGAAGAAGCTTAGATAGCAACTCAAGAAGAGAAGATGGGAAATGAATATCAAGCTCTCACAGTTCACTCCAAGAAAACCAGAAGGAACCATCATCACTCCAAAGGTAATATCTAACACCCTAAAAGAGATCTGTCTACCATTAGATGTTACACATGTGATGAGAAAGGTCACATATCCAGATTCTGCCCTAATAAAGGGAACTCAAAGAAGAATAAGGAAAAAAAGAGAAGATATCATTCTCATGCTGTAGAGGATGATGAACCTTCCACAATGAGAGTCAGACAAGAAAGTTATTCTTCAAGTGATGAAGAATATGTACCAATCTCCGCTCTTATGGGAACTATTTCACATGGAATCAATGATTGGCTCATAGACAATGGTGCTTCCAAGCACATGACATGATTCAAAGAATCATTTGTGAAGCTATTTGAACATGAGTCACCTCACAAGGTGAAACTTGGGGATGACTACCAGTATCCAATAAAAGGTAGTGGTGAATCCTCCTATATACTAGAATCTGGAAAGTCTATGAAGATGAAGAATGTATTTGTTATACCAAAATCCTATCACCATCATGTGATAAGACTCTTAACACACCTACTTGCCCTAATCCCAGCACTTAGAGTGGAAACTCATACCATTTTGTCAATCCTTCACAAAAATGCTCAGCATCGCGCCTTCCCCTTTGTCCAAGAGCGATAGCTTGCTCGCACCGCCTATCCCTTGTTATCCACAAGCGGTGCCACCGCTTATGGTCCTTAGTCCATAAGAATTTCTTACCTGAACCACTCTATCATTGAAGGAGAAAAGAGGTACCCTGGGTAAAATTGGAAAAAGAGAATATTCTCAAGGCTTCTAGATCATGAGCCTTGTGTCCTCTCTTATCCCTATTATTGTGGGTTAGTTGAGCTCGAGATCCCTCATCCTAGGATCTTAGAGGCCACCTCATCCACAAATATCTCAACCATTCCTATCCATTGAGCCTTATAAATATGAGCTCATGTCCATGGTTGAGGGGAGGACTCTTAAGGTATTGTTTTGATGTTGGATTGATTACTCGGCCCATGCCATTGGAGAGCATAGAGAGAAAAAGTTGGAGCTTATGGGGATGAGAGTGTTTGGTTTCATGGAGATGCATGTCAACACTAAGGCTTAATTGGTTGTAAACTTCTCCATTTTATTTTAATGCAAAGTTGATTTCTGTCCCACATTACTGTTGTTGTTTGATTTCACATGTATGTTGTTAGATTCCTTAGTCACTAACATGGATTAGTAGATTATATTTTGGCAGCTTTGATGTGTTTATGTATTTAATATGATTGAAGGTACACAAGGTTACTATCGAAGCATCACATTCCAAGTATCTACGACATCTAGGGAGGGTCTTCAACCTTTTTCCTTCATTTGTTCTGGATCTGAACCATTCAGACCAGTGGAACACCTTACTGTCCATAGAAGGTGAAATATTCCTTCTAGCAAATCTGACAACTCTGCTGGGGAATGAATATACGTATCAGTTGATCTGATCTTCCTCAGTTCTTCAACTCTTGTCTGAATCCAGTCTCCTTCTCCAACTCTCTTCAATCAGATCTATTATCTAACTCAGTGATTTTGCTTTGAAACTTCTAGATCTGTCTAGATCTGAAATATTTTCGACCTTTTATGCTCTTTCTCACTCTCAATCTATCAATTTTTACCTTGATCTAGTCTTTTTCAGACTTGATTTGTCGTTCTCTATGCGATTTGGAATATTCTAGGGAACTGCACATGTGCATTTGGCAAGGAGCGGTGCCACCTCCTGAGTCCAATTAGCAATAGGTGGTGCCACCGCCTGAATCCAATGAACAAGGAGTAGTTCTACCTCAAAACCGCCTGTCAGCAGCTTCGTTTGCGTAGTGCTAGGTAGGCCTTGTTCCAGACTTTGTATTTTGATTGTTGTATTCTTTCTGCATTCAAAGATAGTTTATGTTTCTTGCATTGGATTTTACATTATTTTCTTTTCTTGAAACCTCTTGCTCTTTTTTGTAGATATTATTCATTGGAATTAGAAATATACATTTCATTTTCATGTGTATGCCTTTGTTTGTTTTGGACTTGGAATGCATGAGTCATCCATATTGTTTTGAGTCTTTCCTTGCTTGGGTTGATTCTTGTTTCCTTTTGCATGCTGATTTTTTCAGTGCTTGGTAGGAAAGATTGGTTCTTCATTTCCTTGTTTGTTTCAAAGAGAAGTTTTAGTTTTCTCTCTCTTTTGCTTTATTCGCAAGTTTGTTGAACGATTTTCTTCTTGTTTTGTGCATGATTGTTTGAAATTCTAGATCTTACTTTCATTAAGAAGAAATATGTGTTTTCAGCTTTGTGTGCATTAGAGTTAGTTTTTTTTGGAAACGTTAGTGAAATCATCTTTCCATTGAGTTTTTATGCGTCTTTTTCAAGCATGAAAAAATAGGAAACATTTCTGGTTTAGTTATGTTCGATGTTCTCTAGATCTCTTTTTTATTTTCTTTGAAGATTGTTGGGGTGCACTGATATTTCAATTTTCATTTGAAAAGATAGAATTGCATTTGCATTTGGGCGTGCATTTTTTGGAAGAAAAGTAAATCTCTCTCCCTCTCTTAGGTAGAATTTCATTGAAGAGGAAAACTTGCATTATCATATAGATCAGTGTGCATCTTCTTTAAATTCAAGTTTTCACTCCATGGTTCCACCTAAACGCACAAGATAAAATTAACGGTAGTACTAGGTTAAAACTTTTAGCAATTTGAGGGATAAGTTAGAGACGCGTTCGGGCATCGTTAAGCGTAGGAGCTGTCATTATTTGTCTACATTACATCCTGGGATTCGCGTGGTTCTTCCACGTACCGTCAATATATTGAATGGCCTTTCACGTACCCTTGAGGTATATAGAAAAGGTACTTCATGTACTCGATTGTATATCAGAAGGCCCCTTGTTTACGGTTACGCATTATACAACACTACTACCGATTCAAGCTCCCATGTACCTAGTGTATATCGGGAGACCCTTTTAGGAATCCTCAAACCATCTGAGTTATCCTTTTGGCCTGTCTTGTGAGGTTCCTGACTCTTATCCACTCCTTTCACATGTTTTATTGTTGCATTTAGTTTGAGTAGTACTTGCTTGTACGTGGTAGTTAGGAGGTTTTTAGAGAGTTTAGAGATGGCATCCCAATCTGGGACTACCACTAAAGAGGTCCCTTTCCAAGGTGTACCTTTTGTATTCCCTCTAAGTGAAGGTATTGGTCCTCCCTTTATTGCCACTCTAAATCTTC
This sequence comes from Pseudotsuga menziesii, assembly GCA_001517045.1. Taxonomy (NCBI): domain Eukaryota; kingdom Viridiplantae; phylum Streptophyta; class Pinopsida; order Pinales; family Pinaceae; genus Pseudotsuga; species Pseudotsuga menziesii. The sequence goes on along the minus strand of LPNX010673768.1, from coordinate 70,025 downwards.
CTGGATTAACTATAGGATTATTGGTCTAGCTATTTAATCCGGTAATTCTTGTTACACCTAATGTCTCAAATGTCACCTCTCCTTTGAGAGAGGATCGACCTCAACCTAATCCCTCTCCTTCTTCACCGGTTGTGGCTTCATCTCTTTCTTCTTCTTCACTTGACGAAAGCTCTATGGTTAGTAGTCATGGTGATAAGAAGAAGAAAGGGAAGGGTAAGAAGAAGAAGGATAAGAAAGAGAAAAAGCAGCAACCATCTACTCTTAATGGTGCTCGTTCTAAGAGAACACTCGAAAAACCCAAGTTCCCTTGTAAGCTTTGCAAGGGGGACCACCTTCTTAAGGAGTGTCCCGGTCTCTCCCATGTACAAGAAGAGTGGTCTAAAAGATCCAAACCATCTGTGTCATCAACCTCTGATCATCATGTTGATGATACTCCCTCAACCAGTGACCCATTGGTAAAAGGTCACAAGGGTAAAGTCTTGTATCCTTGTTTGATATGCAAGGCTATGCATCGTACTTTTCTTTGTCCAAGCATGGATGAAGCTTCACGTTCGTTGGAAAATATTACTGATCATCAACAGTTGATTCCAACAAGTGATAGTAAGTTATCCCTCGATTCCTCACTAGTTGACCAAGTGGTCGATTCGGATTTATCTGTGGTTGATCCCACTATTCCTTTGGAGAGTGAAGTTAAAGTGGTCAAGTCGGTGTCATTTCCACCTGATCCCGTTCTTTCATCAAAGAGTGTTAATACTGAAGTAGTCTCTTTTAACAAATATTCGTCTTGTTCTTCTCTCCCAGTAGAGAATGAACCAAAACCTGCCGAAGTTTTTATGCTTCGTTCTGATTGTTCTCGACAAGAGGAAATTTTGTCTGTTTCGACAGAACCCTCTCTGAGTAGTGAGGTTATTTCCTTTGACTAGAGTAACCTAACAGAGTCTTGTCTTCATTCGAGTGTTCCTTTCCAGATAGTTGTGAGTGTTACTACTAGGTGGATACTTCACACTATTGTTGATGAAGGGGCTTCTATTAGTATTCTCTCCTCAAATACTTGGTAAGCTTTAGGTTCTCCTCAGCTTGTGCCAGCCACCAATCAGATACTGTCTTTTAATGACAGGCCTACTACACCTTTAGTGACCCTTCCTTATTTTCCTATTACATTAGGAGGAACAACTATCTACATTGATGTTATGGTGGTCCAAGGTCCTTTCGATTTTAATGTAATCCTTGGACGTGATTATGTTTATGCCATGAAATCCATAGTGTCTACACTCTTTAAAGTTATGCATTTCCCCCATGATGGGAAGATTGTGACCATTGATAAACTTTCCTTTGTTACACCCGACCATTGCATTACTCCTAGTAATCAGACTGCCCTGAATGTGCCACATGTTCTTGTGGTTCCTTCCCCTTCTTCTAGTTAGCTTCTTCCCATAATAGGTAAAATGGGGGGCATGGCTCCAGCCTCTGGAATTCATACTAGAGTTAAGTTGCTAACTTCTTATGTAAGGGGGCAACCCACCAACCTATGGACATCATGTTGGCTTAGAACTTTCTTAGAGAATAGTTTACCTTTTGGTTTCAATCTCGTTAAAAAATAAAACCACTCCTTAAGCATATTTTACCCTATTGGTTTCAAGCTTGCATAAAAATGAAACCATGTCGTGAGCATAGTTCCCACACGGGGACTTCACTTAGTGAACCTCTCATATAGCACATGCGATCGTGGGATATTAAATAATACCCTTAATTTCGAGAGATATTGACCCAAAATATTTTTCTTGAAACCCCCTCCCAATACTTAAAACCTCCTCCCCACCCATTTTTATACCTTAATCCTTATAAGCCACCCTACCCACTCCCACCTTAAACCCCTCATCCCCCCAATACCTGCAATATATTGGTTCGATTTTTTATAATTTTAAAACCCACAATATGAACTGATGTGATAGGATATTGGTCAACAAGTGAAGCCCTCGTGAGTTCCCATTCCGTGTCAAGCTCGTTAAAAAATGAAACAGATGCATGCGAGCATAGTTTCAATTATGTGTCAAACTCGTTAAAAAATGAAACAGATTCCTTTGATCAAAGTTCCCATTCTATGTCAAGGTCGTTAAAAAATGAAATAGATCTCCTCAAGCATAGTTCACCTTTTGGTTTCAAGCTTGAGTAAAAATGAAATCATTCCTGAGCAAAGTTCCCGTTCCATGTCAAGCTCGTTAAAAAATGAAATGGATCTCCTCAAGCATAGTTTACCTTTTGGTTTCAAGCTTGCATAAAAATGAAATTATTCTTGAGAATAGTTCATTTTCCATTTCAAGCTCATTTAAAAATGAAGTAGGTTTCCTTAAGCATAGTTTACCTTTTGGTTTCAAGCTTGCATAAAAATGAGACCATGTTCCAAGCATAGTTACCTTCTATTTCAAGCTTGCGTAAAAATGAAACAGATCCCCTTCCCTTGAGTCGAGTCTTCACTTTAGTGTTAGAACTTGAACCTTCTTTTCACATGCATGGTTCTCATTCTTCCTACCCCCCGATGAACATTTTCACATTAGTAACCAGGTTTTTTAGGTTGGGTATGGAAGAAGAATCGTCAGATGAAATGAAGCTTGGGGGAAATGTCGAGCCCCTAGCAACCATGTTAGGGGTAGGCTTCGCTAGCAATCATGCTGGGGGAAAGATTCCAACCTCTGTATATCATGTTAATGGGATTTTTTCAAGCATACTTTACCCATTGGTTTCAAGCTTATGTAAAAATGAAACCAACCTTCGAGCATTCTTTCAACTGATCTTCGAGCTCGTTAAAAACAGTAAAATGGTGTTGAGATTAATTTTCATTTTTCACGCTCTGGTTAAAACATGAAAAGTGGTTTGAGCTTAGTTTATTACTTTTTTGTGCTATGGATTCAAACATGAAAAATTCTAATGGAGTCTTCTTTAATCTCTTTTTAGGCTCCCTGAATACGAAAAGATTGTCGAGCGATCTTGTCTTCTTCACGCTCGTTAAAGCATTTAAAGAGTCATTCGTCCGATGGTAGGTTATCTCTTTTTCGGTTCAGATAGGACTATTTATGAAAATGGAACACTCCATCCAATCATGACTGGAAGAGTTATCTAAGGTATAATTTTACACTTTTTCAGGCCTTAGAGACTAAACCATACAAAAAAGGACCCCTTTGGAGTCTTCTTTCGTAATCGTTTAGACTCTCTAAACATGAATGATACCGATTTTTCTTTTAGTGGACTCGTTAAATTAAACATTGAGAGACCCATTTTGGGAACGAAACACTCATCTCTTAGGTTTGTAAAACATACGAGTCTGGACTTGTCTTCCGACAAGCTATACCGAGTGTTTGTTACCCTCTTTGAACTCATAAAACCGAAAAGAGGCACTCATCGACCATGATGGGGGAAATGGGAAGGGAATCCTTTTGCAAATAATGGCAGTTGTCTGTCATTACCTTTGAACATGGCACTTTTCTGCACATCATGTCAGTCAATTGGGTATTCAGTTGATCTCCGCGACGATCCACTTTCATGAGTCATGTCACTCCTTTGAGTATTTCAAAAGAATTCATTGTCCACTGTTGCATTGTGTGTTTGTCCCATTCAGTCATGCTGCCAAGTCTTTTTGTCATGCCGCCTGATGTTCAAAGGGGATTTGAAGAAGTTTTACCTCTGCGGTCTACATAGTATTTTGTGTCAGTCTTATGGTTAATACATGCACATCATTCCAAAACTATGTTCCGAGTTCCATGTTGTCGATGTGGGACTCATCATGGCCCTCCTTCGACAAGACTATTCCTGTCGACATCAGTTCATCATCCGGGAAATGGTCTTAGAAACAATATTTAGTACCTTGAGATATCTATGCCTTAATGACAGATTCTCTCGCTCTTGACATGTGCTCACATCATTGACCTTTGATCGATAAAATCGACTGGGTGTTCGACATCAAGACATCTATTCACACTTAGTAGATTGTACTAGGGTACCTTGGGAATCATTGACATCAATGGTGATCTCCCTCGCACTTGTTAACGGTTCACATCATTGGCCGGTAATCAAGTGGTTTTTACCATGTTCGACTTCAGATCATTGTAATCACATGTATAGAATTGTACTTTGTGGAAGATGAGACGAAGACCCTGGGTTTTTGTTTAAAGCGCTCATTTCTTTTCCCCAGGTTGTGATGGAGTTTTGTATATCTAGCATGGATCCACATTTGTATGGTCATGGCTATGCTCAAATTTGCATCTGTATGACATAGATCTACATTGTATGTTTGGTAGCTATGTCCAAGTTTGAGTCCTCTATCACATGGATCTACGCTGTATTCTAGTAGCCATGCTTGTTTATTCCTCTCATGGATTTGCCTTGTATTGGTCTGCAGCCATGAGTTGGTTACTTGTGTCTATGATTCAACATACTGATGTACTACAGATGCCTACTTGACAGCATGCTCCGATCAAGCCGACATTTTCACCTCGTAGTGACGACTTGTTCTCTCAAAGCTCTCATTTATCGTATCCCTCTAAGACTCATGCTTTGGGGGGCATCCTGTTATACTAAAATCCTATCACCATCATGTGATAATACTATTAACATACCTACATGCCCTGAATCCCAACACTTGGAGTGAAAACTCATACCATTTTGTCAATCTTTCACAAAAATGCTTAGCACCACGCCTTCCCCTTTGTCCAAGAGCAGTACCTTTCTCGCACCGCCTTTCCCTTGTTATCCACAAGCGGTGCCACCATTTATGGCCCTTATTCCATAAGCATTTCTTACCTGAACCGCTCTATCATTGAAGGAGAAAAGCGGTACCCTGGGTAAAATGGGAAAAAGAGAAGATTCTCGAGGCTTCTAGATCATGAGCCTCGTGTTGTCTCTTATCCCTATCATTGTGGGTTAGTTGACCTCAAGATCCCTCATCTTAGGATCTTAGAGGCCACCTTATCCACAAATACCTCAACCATTCCTATCCATTGAGCCTTATAAATATGAGCTCATGTCCATGGTTGAGGGGAGGACTCTTAAGGTATTGTTATGTTGTTGGATTGATTACTTGGCCCAAGCCATTGGAGAGCATAGAGAGAAAAAGTTGGATCTTATGGGGATGAGAGTGTTTGGTTTCATGGAGATGCATGTCAACATTAAGGCTTAATTGGTTGTAAACTTCTCCATTTTATTTTAATGCAAAGATGATTTCTGTCCCACATTACTGTTGTTGTTTGATTTCACATGTATGTTGTTAGATTCCTTAGTCACTAACATGTATTAGTAGATTATATTCTGGCAGCTTTGATGTGTTTATGTGTTTAATCTGATTGTAGATACACAGGGTTACTATTGAAGCATCACATTCCAAGTATCTACGATGTCTAGGGAGGGTCTTCAACCTTTGTCCTTCATTTGTTTTGGATCTGAACCATTCAAACCAGTGGAACACCTTACTGTCCACAGAAGGTGAAATATTCCAACTAACATTATTATTTGTTCTAGGACTAAAGAAGAACCTACTCTCCATATTTGCATTGGATGCAAAAGAAATGAGGGTTGCTTTCGTAAATGGCCAAGTTATTATGTGGCCAAAGGGAAAGACTTTTGACGATGCAATAGTGATTGGGGAACAAGAAGGAGGTCTATACAAGTTGAAGGGACAACCAGAATAAGCTTTGGTTCATGACTCAGTAGAACCAAATGAACTTGGCATAGAAGGCTTGCACATGTGCATTATAGAGCACTACCACTTGCAAGCAAAGCTCTTGAAGGTCTTCCAGAAATTCAAGCCAAACATGATGGGGTCTGTAAAGGATGTGTGAAAGGAAAGAAAAAAAAGAATACATTTTCAAGTAGTGAGAGCAAGGAAAAAGGAATCTTGGAAATCATCCACTCCAATGTATGCGGACCAATGCCATCAAGTTCTCTAAGCGGGTATGCATACTATGTTTCTTTTATGGATGACTTTTCTAGGAAGACATGGATTTACTTCATGAATAACAAAGACGAGGTATTCAACAAATTCAAGGAATTCAAAGCCTTGATCGAGAACCACACTGAAAAGAAGATCAAGAATTTTTGATCAAATAGTGGCGGAGAATTCACTTCGAATGAGTTCAAAGAACTATGTAAAGAATCATGGATTAAGAGGGAGTTTTCAACTCCTTATAATCCAACAGAATGGGATTGCAGAAAGGAAGAATAGAACTATCATGGAAGCTGCAAGAGCTATGCTTCATGATCAAGATATTCCTATGCATCTTTGGGCAGAAGCAGCCAGAACAACGGTGTATGTACAGAACCGTACTCCACACAGAGTACTCGAGAACAAGAATCCTAAAGAAGTCTTCTCTAGCAAGAAACCAAAATTCAGCCATCTCAGAATATTTGGCTGTCCAGTGTACATACACATTCCAAAAGAGAAGAGGACAAAATTAGATCCTTCAGAAAATAAGGGTATATTTGTGGGATACTCTGAAAGCTCGAATGCTTACAGAATATACTTCCTAGGGTTCAATAAGATTGACATCAGTAGGGATGTAACATTTGGTGAAGATTCAGCCTACATCAAATCCAGAAAGAAACCTGCTGAAGAACCTGAAGAAGTAGAAGCTCTCAGAATTCATGATACAATCATGAACAAAGAAACTCAAGAAGAAGATCGAGAATTTGAAGAACCACAAAGACCTGTAGATCCACCACAGGAGAAGAATCCTCACAAGAGGAAACCTACTTGGGTACGAGAGATTATCCAAGGTGCGGAAAGATATGGGGTTCCATAAGAGAATCTCAGAGAAAGAAAGAGGAACAGATCCTGTTCCAGTTATGTAGCATTACTATGTGATTTCATTGATAAAGAACCTTCCAATTATGAAGAAGCGACAGAAAGGAAAGAATGGAAGGATGCTATGATCGAAGTGTATCAATCGATCATGAAGAATGATGTTTGGGATGTTTTCCCAAGACCAGAAGGGAAGTTAGTTGTAACTTCCAAATGGATCTACAAGATTAAGCATGCTGTAGACAGTAGCATAGAAAAATATAAAAAAATATTTGTTGCTCGTGGTTTCTCCCAGAAAGAAGGAATAGACTATGAAGAAACCTTTGCACCTGTAGCTAGATATAATTCCATCAGATCAGTACTTGCTCTGGCTGTAGTGATGAAATGGAAGATACACCAAATGGATGTCAAGACAGCTTTCTTGAATGGTGTAGTGGAAGAGAAAGTGTATGTGGAGCAGCCACTCGGTTTTGAGATACATGACAGGGAGTCTCATGTGTGTAGATTGAAGAAAGCCTTGTACGGCTTGAAACAAGCACCTAGGACATGGTACGGTAGAATTGACAGATTTCAATCTAGTTTGGGCTTTACCAAGAGTAAAGTAGATTCCAAACTTTACTACAAGGTTGAAGATGGAAACCCAGTGATGGTCCTACTATATGTATATGATATGTTTGTGACAGGTACGGATGGGTTGATTGCTGATAGAAGAGAAAGCTTGCTCCCGAGTTAAAAATGAAGGACTTGGGTATGATGCATTATTTTCTAGGTATAGAGGTGTGGCAGAACATAGATGGAATATTCCTTGGACAAGGGAATTATGCAGTAGAGATCCTGAAGAGATTTGGGATGATGGACTGTAAGGCGTTAACCACACCTATGGCATCGAATCTAAAGCTATTGAGTGATGCTTCATTAGAGTCGATTGATGCCATGATGTATCATCAGATGATTTGGTCCTTGATGTACCTAATGAACACAAGACCAGATATTTGCTTTGCTGCGAACACCTTTTTACGGAGAGAAATTCCTATGGCTTGGGGTACCACAACAGACAACTTGACTCCAGAAATCAATCCTTTCCAATATGCAATAGAAATTAAATATCTAACACTAAAGGATCAGACCTCGTACCTTATTCCGGACAGTTGAAGTAGATCCCCGTTGAGCTTTCTAACTTCAGCTTGAATTGATAGATTACTTCCTCAACAACAAGTAAACAATACAAGAATACTATATATATTGGTGTTAGATCTATTCTAGCATATATAATAAACAATATATAAACATTTGAAAACATCCATGGATAAAATATTCATTCAAACATACATTATTGAATAGGAAAAGATATTTCTATTAATATAAAATCAGAGATTACAATGGATACAACCTCTGTCGGCACGTCTGTGAATTGGTGAAACTGAATCCCCCACTTGGGCCTCCACCACCTCAATCCTCCATCTCTCGATAGCAAGCTCACAAGCAAAATTCAAGCTTGGGAAGAACACAAAAGTGCTCAAAGGTTCAAAGGGATGCAGACTCAAGCACAAGTTCCGGCAACAATGGACTATAGTTTCTTTGCTCTCAATTCTCTCATATGCCTTCAATGTACCATAGAGTTCCTTATATAGCTTTTCAAAGGGGTAATGAAAGGTCAAATCCGAGCGATCTCAAGGCATAGGGAAGGATAGGAGTCAAGTGAGTCAGATCCATGTCAAGGAAAAATCCAAAAGGATTTGGATTATGCACACATCTCGATGTATGCGGTTTTAGGGGTCAAACCCATGTATATATGGGATTAGGGGTTTAAAAGTTGCGTGTATTAATTTTTACATGTTTTTAGGGATGGTCAAGGAAACATCAAAGGACAAAAAATGGTCCAAGGGGTCTAAGGAGTCTGCAGAGGGACATGGGAATGCCATACAAGTGTGATTCACCTGGAGTGGTAAAATCAGCTATAACATATGCCCCCTAATGTGTGAGTTCAGAGGGGTCATACGATGGCCGAAATACATTATAAGTCCATCCCAGAAGTGGAGTGATGAAGGATCCCAAATGGAAGACCATCCACCCAATTATCATAGTACAATGATACAACTCTACACATACTGCAAATACATATAGCAATCCCAAATACATAAGAGTACAATGGCCATGAATAGGCATGATACAAGATATCACATAAGTGGTCATCACCACGTACAATATACATAGATCAGAATCTCCATGATGAAGATATACAAAGGACCATGATCTCCATAATGGCTGAAGATATAAAATGGATCAAGATCTCCATAATGGCTGGAAATGTCTGACATATACTGGAATCAAGTCACGAGAGCTAAAATCTCATAAACACTAGCACGATCAAGGAGGTAGGATATAAGAGATGCCACCAATTTGGAAGGTCTTCTACACAAACAAATACGAGTACATGTCCTACTATGTGAATAGAGGTGTCGAGGTCGAACATAGTAGTCCATCGTCTGATTACCAGTCATTGATGTATACTGTTAACAGATGCGAGATCACCCACCGATAATGAAAATGGGAATCAAGGTACTAGAGTGAAAACTAACAAGTGTGAATAAATGTGTTGAGGTCAAACACTTGAGAGGATCCATCGATCAGGGGACATTGATGTATTCCCAAAAAATGTCGATGGTGAGAGAACCTGCCACTGATGACTGCAAGTCTCAAGGCACTCAAAATGACTCTAGATTCCAATCCCAGAATAAATGATCTGAATTCGATGGGATGAAATCTGCTGGAAGAAGGGCATTAAGGCATCCCCCATCATCCAACATGAGGTACTCAACAAAGCTGTATAATGTGGAAGAACTCGATCATAAGTTGCATGAACCAGTAACTGTATCGGGAATGGCCGACATGCAAAGTCAAGATAACTGAGGAATGGCCGACTCAGGTTTCAAATTCCTTCAAACAAGAGCATAACGACGAATGGTGATTGAATAAAGGAAACATAGACTCGATATACAAACTGGGACATCTTTGTGACACAGGAGGCATCGATAGAGGCTCCATGGGGACTGGAAGCTTAACCAGTCGGTGAAGATAAACTCAGATAAACGAGTACAGCTCCTAAAGTTAAACTATAAACCCAACCAATGGATGTGATATACAATGCTCTGTTTGAAGGAAACACAACTCGATAGCTGCCAAAGATAACATCTTTTCTTGTTTAGCTTTTTGGTTTTTTGATTTTTTTGGAATTTTTCAAATATTTAAAAAGATTGAAAAAGAATAAAACTTCTTTATAGTTACAGCCTAGAAGGAGATGAGTGTCATAGGGGAAAAAAAACTAGTTCCAAGTAGTGGAACATACCTATGCTCAATGCAAGGACACATGTGTAGGATATTGACACTCGGGGGAAAATCCCCTCCCGGTAAAAAAGGAATCAAGCTGCAAAGGATATATAAAATGGCTTTGCAAGGCTAGAAATGAGACAAGCTCGGGATATATGTCTGAAACGTAATGTTAAGGAAGCCGACATAAAGCTCAATAAGGCAGGAAAATCTCATGATAATGCAATTACAACTTGACATAAGGGAATCCTGAGGGAAATAGGCCAACAAAAAGATCAAGAGGAGTATGAGGCTCTTGCGAAATGTCATGGCAGTACTATACAACGGACTCCCACACCCTAAAAGACAAAATGTTAGCATGGGCACCACATGAAAATAAGGTGCTAACTAGGGTATCCATGTAAGGTCAAGCTCTACCACTCATACCATGCCACTTCTAAAATAACAAGAAGGTTATGTGACATGATAGAGTGGGTTCGTACCTAAGGCTATGATGAAACGGTCATAAGGTCATACAAAATGCAAACGATGATGAAACCTAACCTATATGCCAGTTTAGACACGATACCTGAGATCGGCACAGATGGGTCAATCCAACGGCTGAAACGACACTCAAAAAGGTCTCCTACATCATGAATTAGGTCAAAAATGGTCCAAACTATAGGAAAGGGGGTAAAAATTTTCAAAAATTTGAAAATTTTCTATAAATAGTAAAAAATTCAAAACATTATAAAACATTTGAAATTTTTACCCAATTGAGCACATATTTGAAACAGCGAATTCCAAGAGATCCAGCCGGCGAAATCCACTACCGTTTCTTCTAGGTACTTACCCATGCTCTTCTCTTCCATTTCAATGCAATTTTTATCAAATTCCATGGTCATTTGAGGTTTCTAGGCCAATCTAAAAAAAGCACTGTAGCCCACGCGGAAATCGAGGTTTTTTCCATGCATAGGGCTGGATATACGCGGAAAATGCCTTCACAATCGCATACATACGCAACTGTTTGGCAAATAGTCGCATATGCGGCCGCACATGAGGTTTTTTAAGTAATCTAATGGGCAAACTTGCAATTTTTTGTGTAGGATGGTCCTAGAATGGAGAGAGCATGAACATGGTGATGTAGAGGGGGCAGTAAGGGCCGATCTAATGGCTCAACAAGCGCTACGTGCATGTGGGCTCTACAAGTTTTGGTGTCTTGGTGGCTTGAGGGCCAAACCAAGACTATTGCAGATGCTGGTGGATTACTGGGATCTAGACTCTGAGTCCTTCTAGATAGATGGGATGTCCCTCACCATAGAGGTGGAGGACATATACTTTATTACTGGACTTTCCCGACGCGGGGAAGTAGTGAACCTTCGTTATCACGGTGGGCCTAGAGGTGGCCTGACTATCGATGAGTACATTGTAGTGTACTGCTATCTAGACACAGAGAAGGTGGGGAGTCAGATCCCAACCAACTCTATACAGGCGCTGGGCCTAAAGGCCATCCTATTGACATTGGGCAGGATAGCAGGCTTGGCTTCACTCCACCAGGCCTCGCGGCCTCTGATGTTCTATGCAGTGGAGTGCATGAGACCCACGGTCTACAACTGGAGCACTACACTACTGAGCAACATGAAACATCAGCTCAGTGAGTGTAATATGGGCAGTGTTGGAGCAGGGCCCCGTAGCTACAGGAAAAGCTGCTATATCGAAACAAGAAAGTCAAAAGAAATAGTACCTGAAGCGGCTGAGAAGAGAGCTCAACCACTGCATTTAAGGCAGCGGTGACGACAGGAGGGCTCAGCTACCCTCATAAATGGAAAAGGAGCAACAAGATGAGGTATTAAAGACAAAGGAAAGAAGGGGAGCAACCGAGAAAGAGACACCCATACCAGAGATCAGAGCTAGAAATCATGGAAGACTACAAAAAACTGTAGTGTGACTAGTAAGCGGCAGTTCAAAGTACAGATAGGTCGATTGTCACAGTTAGGGTTTTTGGGTTACTATTGGGATAGGTCCACAGTGTTATATCATGGTGAGACCTTTGGGACACCTATTTAACCATGTATTTTGTATTATGAAAGGTTAGACAGTTAGCTAGCTAGGTGTCTCTAGTTGTCATCAGTATTGTGAAACCTTGAGAAAGAGTCGAGCTCTGGTTCTGTTGTTAAGTCTGTAGTTAACTTACCGTAACCAGTGGTCGGCTCCTTGAGGATGAATGTAACAATCCGCATGGATTGAGAGAGAGAGAGAGAGAAGAGTATATTGTAAGAAGAAAGCATAAGAGGAAGAGAAGAGATCTAAGAGAGAAGGGCTCCTAGCTGTGTGCATGGAGTTTCCCAGAAGATCTCAAGCTGCATAAGAGGTTGCAGCAGAACTGTGTTACTCTCTGAAGACATAATATAAACACAGTTCCCATGGACGTAGCTTCCCCCCTAGAGGTGAACCACGTACATCCGTGTGTCGTGCAACTATTTCATGTGATTGTGCTTACTTATTTGCTATCTGTCATTCATTACATGAACTTTGCTTATCAGTTAATGGATGTATGCATGCTATCCTTTAGTTTACAACAATAGTGAAGGCTAAAGGTGAGTTGAATGTGTCGAGTATTCTGTATATGAGTTTATCAGTGCTTGATTCATGATAGCTAACAGTTACAGTGTTAAGTGATGTCTGTATATTTAGTTCAACGAGTTGAGCGTAGTTGATGTTAAGCGTGCTAAACTGTAGAAGCTTAAGAGAAGTTGTTTAACATCCTAGTGAAGGTTAACTGAGCTATTATACCTAGGGAAGAAGCCTTTGGACCTTGAGAGTTGATGAGCATATTAAGTCTTACTGTAGGAAATATCACAGCATAGAAAGGCGATATCGCACTGTCGGAGGAGCTGCGGTGTGAGATATCGCAGGTTAAGAGTCGAGCAGAAGGGAAGGTGTTGTAATCTCACAGATCACATAAGGTTACCAATAATACATACAAAAATACACAGAATATACACAGATACAAGAGACAAGAACAGATAGGATAAACAGATTATATTATTCTCAATAGATCATACAAAGCCAAGAACTGAACTGGTTCTTGTGAGGCTCAAAAGCCTAATATATACAGATTACAAATAGTTACAAGATAACTACCTGTTGGTTCGGTGAACTGACACAACTATTAGTTAGCAGTCTTAATTACTGTGTTTGCTCAGCCGACCGACTTAGTCGGCTGATCGACTAAGTCGGTCCCTCGACTTAGTCGACTGATCGACTAAGTCGGTCTTCGTTCAAGCCGACCTACGTCGACTCTCTCCTTCTACATCTCCCCCACAAAAAAAAAATTTCTTCGTCCCGAAGAAAAAAGGGAAAGTACAAAAAAATGAAGTCCTGTTGAACCTGTCAGACTTGCTCCTGGTGAGGACTATGTAGTCGGATGGTCGGTCGTCTCTGAACGCATACTTCGACGATGGCGGGAGCTGTGATGGCGAGTTGACGCTGTAAATCTGTCCATGTCTGCAGGGCTTTCTGGATGTCGATGGTTAGAGTTGTTACACTTGATAATACCGACATATTTTCGGCCATAGGCATTTCTGCAATATTTTCCATGCTAGGACCCAACAGTTGGTTTTGTTCTTCGGCGGTATCCAGGAGTCTTTTCATTTGTGGACAGATGTGGTCAACCTTCTCCAAGTTTGGTAAGGCTTGCTGTACCCACTGATGAGCTTCTCGTTCGAGTTTTTGCAGCTTGCTACTTTCCATTACAATCTACTTTTCAAGGGTCTACCTTAGTTCTACCTCGGTCATTTTCCGACTTTCCAAGGCCTGAATGCCTTGTCGTGTCTGCCTGCTCTGATGATAGACCTGCCCATAATGAGTCGGCCAATCTCTTAGCACTTCTTCAGTAACAATGGATTCCTCCATATGGTCCTGTAAAAGTTTATAAGCCTCCGAAAAGGCAGTATGCTGGGTCAGGAGCAGTCGAGCAGTCTCTTCTTTTTGTTCTGCTCTAGTCCCTTGGATATGTGTCTGGATAGTCGACACCAAGCCTTCAAACAGCTGATACACCCTTTCAAGTGGTTGGTCCGTTGCAGTTTCGACCGGTCCTGGGGTGACAGTTTGTGCAAGAGACCTACACTTGCCGAGAAACTCGACCTGTTCAGCCTCCTTATCCCTGAGTTGTTTCTTTACTGTTTGTGTCCTCTTCTTTGCTTCTTTTGCTAGGGTGTTTAGAAGTTGGCCGACCTCTGTGTCGGTCAACGAACTTGCATCTTTTAAACTTATCCGTAGCCTGGATGGTCGATGCTGGTCTGTTTGTTTCTTTTGTTCGTCAGCATCGTGCTCCTGAGTACCTGTAGTAGTAGATGTCGTTTCTGTGGTCTCCTGTTGGTGTTCTGTTGGCTTGTCTTGAGGGCCTGCAGAAGTGGAAGGTGGAACATAAGTCGAAGGTGCGTGTGTCTGAAGGGGTGGTTCAGTGGTCGGGGGTTTTTGTGGTTGAGAAGGTGGTATGTCCACTTCCGGCTGTGAAGATGATGGTGGTTTCGGTTGTGAATCAGGCGGTGGTGGAGGTGGTGGAGATGATGGTGGTGAAGGTGGGGAGGGAGGGTTTCCTGATCCTGGTGGTGATGGAGAATGGTGTTGGGAACTTTGGTCGGAAGACATAATGTCTTCTTTTGGTGGGAGTTGGTAGTTGGTGAAGGTCGATTCATGCCCTACTATGTCGCCACCGTCATGGACCCTTGTAAATACTGTTGTTTGCTGGGCATATATCTTGTTGCTGGCTTTCAGGGGTGTTGTTGTCTGTATTGTTTGGGCTGACTGGAATATTGCAGGTAGCGTTTGAAAGAAGGCTTTGAGTTCAGCGTCCGTGCTGGACCTGGCCCTGAGTGCCTCCGGGATAACTCTTTCAAATAATTCTGGGGAAATGTCGGCCTGCTGTACCGATGCTTTCTCCTCGACTATGGTGGTCGGGGATGGAGGTGGAGGGGTCGACACAAGGTCGACTATATTTTCAGGTGTCGACTGAGTTTTGGGTTTCTTGGGTCGACCCTCCGGAGCTCCTGCTTCAATAAAGCGTTGAAACTGGGTTTCAACAGTTACCTTATTAGCTCGGGCATCTTCGACAATGTCGAGTGCTGCTGCTGCTAGTTCTTCGTCGTCGTCGGTGGAGTCAGCAAGGACAAGCTTACGCTTGCCCTTGCCTTGCTGTCTTTTTTGTTGCTTGATCTTCCTTCTGGCGATGGCTATCTCTTTGGCCAGCTTTTTGATAATGCTCCGAGACACAACATATTCAGGGTTGTCTTCCTCGACTTCCCCTGTCGGAGTCTGAGCTGGGTCGACAGTCTCTGGCGCCGGAGGAGCTGTTTGTGGTACTGTCGGTTGTGCCTGTTCTGTTGGTTGTTGTTGTTCTGTCGACGGGGGGTCCACTCTGGGTGCGGTCGGATGCTTCACTGTTAAGTGCACCTGACCAGTGGTCACAGTCGGAGTATCCTCCGACACGAAAGTGCTGATGTACAAATTTAACTCATAATCCTCTTCCTTCTCTTGGTCTGTAAGAGGCTCGACGATAGAGAATTCGACTACTTTGGCAGCTGCTGGAATTGGTACTTTTATGCCTGCCTGTCGACTCAACTCCTGAAAGATCTGTTTGACTGTTGGGTAGTAGTCGAGGTCTTTTTCTTTGGGGTCTTGACCTCGCATATACCATACTGACGTATGGTCGAGAGCTAATTGGATGTGAGACTGAGCTGGGAGGTTTCGTCGGATGATTTGTGGCACCCTCCACCTCGTCGTTCGGACTTTTAGCTGCTGGAACCAAGTCTCTAGAAAGACTTTGCCTTGTGCCAGCTCATGCAGGGTTCCTCTCTGTGAAAAGGGTTTGAACCTGTGCATTTCAAACCTTGTGGGCTCCCGGAAGACTGCACTGCCTTCCGGACAGATATGGTACATAACAATCCAAATGATTAAAGAGGGAAATTTTATAATACCTCCTATCTCCTGGCAGCGTTCGCATATGGTCTTGACCAGGTCTGCAACATAGTCTCCCCATTTGTAAAGACGTCTGTCTGTTGCAATTGTGTCGACCGCCTCCAACATTTCCAGTTTTAGGTCGCTGCTCCGACCAGCCAAGGTATGTGTGACAGCGATGATTTTAGCCACAATTTGTGGCGTTCTGGTCGCGATCTGGCCTATCATCAGTCCTTTCGAGTTTTTCCCAGTCGGGGTGCCTGTGAGCTCTTGGATGAGGCCTTCCTTAATCCCAATCGGGACAGGGTCACCTCTGTTCGACAGACCTGTAAGCACCGAAATAACATCCCCAGTGATGTCAATCGGTTGATCGAAATAGAATCGGCCGTTGTGGTAACGACTGATAATAAACTTAACCGCTGCCTCCTTCGTTCCACCGAAGCTTGCCATCAGTGGTGCGTTGGGGTACTGGAGGATAGAGCTATTTCGGATTTTCTCAGCGGCCTAGGTCATTTTACTATCGAAAAAGGCCCACTCTTGGATTTCTGTCCAGAGTTTTTGGAAGGGACCCTCCTGGACTTTGGCATTTTGGATATGTTTCAATCTTTGGACCAAGGGTGTGTCCTCTGCCTGCAACTCTTTTTCCTTAGCCGCGGCGCGGGTAAGCTTAGGTGCCATGATATCAGACTGGTCGGACTGGTAACAGGGTTCGTGGGATTTAGTCGATGGGGAATGCGAGTGGTCTGTATGTAAGTGGTGTGGTGAATGAACCTTGGGCAGTCCATTATTTATAGGCGTGGGTGTGGTGGAGTGTCGAACTGGTTGTAGTAATGGCGGACTTGATAGCCCAGCTGCAATACTCGAGTGTAATCCGGGGGATCTGGTTTGGCGCTCGAGGCCATTAATATGTGATGTGACTCTCGAGGTCGACGGTCGGTGTCGGTGGTGAAAATGGTCGTCTTGTCTGGTCGATGAAGATGGTCTATGAAAGTGATGTCAGTGGTCGGAGGGGTGAGTTGCTGTCATGCTGATTTTTTTTTTATTTTTATAAGTGTACGGTTTTGATTTTCGTAATTTTCTAACTTTTTTTTATAGGTTTTTGGTGGTCAGTTAAGACCGTTATATGATTTTTTTTTTTTTTTTAGTTTTTATATCGTTTCAGTCGGGCTCCATTAACGATCTTCCGAAATACCAGGCCCTGTAATGTTTTTAGTCGGACTGAACCATTGGGATGTATTTCTTCGACAATGTAAGGGCCCATCCATTCTGTGTGAAGTTTCTTAGGTTTACCTTTGACTCGACTGTTATACAGTAAAGTAAGGTCACCGACCGACAGATTTTTGTTTTTGATATTACAGTCGTGCCATGCTTTCTGCTGTTGTTTTTGTATTTCCTGGTGTTGGATGGCCATGAGTCTATGTTATTCTAGTTTATTAAGTTGAAAGAGTCGATCCTTCCTGGCCTGTTCGACATCGACATGTAGTATTTGTGCAACTATGGGTTCCTGTTGTCTGAAGTGTAGAGGGACGACTGCTTCTTGGCCATATACCAGTCGAAAAGGGGTTTGATCAGTTGACCGTTTGTAGGCTGTCCTGTATGCCCATAAAACTGCAGGAATCTTCTCATCCCAGTCATCCTTGTCGGCACTGCATATTTTAGTCAATCCTTTCGTCAGTGTTTTATTAAAGGCTTCAATTGCACCATTCGACTGGGGGTGGTATGCTGTACTACGTCGGTGGTCGATATGAAACTTGTCGGTTAAATTTTTGATTGTTTTGTTAACGAAGTGAGACCCTTGGTCACTGATCAACGTGAGCGGGCAACCAAATCGAGTAATGATGTTTTCATATATGAACTTAGCAGCTATCTCACTTGAACAGGTCTCGACAGGTTCTGCTTCTGCCCATTTAGTAACATATTCCACTGCAGTGATGATATATCTTGCACCTGATCGTCGGGCTGGGACAGGGAATGGTCTTATGAAGTCTATAGCCCAGATTTCAAAGGTAAGACTAGGGTTGACTGAGATCAGGGGCATTTCTGTACTTGGCAGTGGTCGACCTAGTCGTTGACATCAATCACATCGACTGACAAAGTTTTTACAATCTTTATGAAGTGTCGGCCACCATAATCCAGACTGTTGGATTTTCTTGGCAGTCGTGTCAGCCTAAAAATGTCCTCCTGCTGGTCCATAATGTGCTTCGTGCATGATTTGCTCTCGTTCATGGTCGAGTACACATCTTCTAAGAACATCGTCTAACCCCATTTTGTATAGAAATCCATTGATGAGGCTGTATGGAGAAGCCTTCATAGCTAGGATTTGTTTCTTCTTAGTGCTCAGACCTTCTGGTGCCTGACCTGTCTCTAAGAACTGAGCAATCTCCTCCAGCTCTGCTGGTATTGCTTCTATACGAAATAGATGTGCATCCGGCAAGTCGTCGTCGACTCCGGTCGGTTCTTCTCCTGTGTCGATTCGGGATAGGTGGTCAGGTCCGACATTGAGCTTTCCTGGTCGGACCACTACTTCGAACTCAAACTCCTGAAAGAGAAGTAGCCATCGACAAATTTTCCCATGGTGAAGAGGTTTGTTTACAAGATACTTCAAGGCTTGATGGTTGGTGTAAAATATGAAGGGGTTAGCTAATAGGTAGTGGCGATATTTCTGAAGTGCAAATACCATTCCTAAGGCTTCCCTTTCCGTGGTTGAATAGTTCTTTTCAGCCTTATTTAATTTTCGACTGCTGTAGACTATAGGGTAATCCATCCCATCATCTCCTGGTTGAGTCAGGATTGCGCCAATTGCTATTCCTGATGCGTTGATATGCACATGAAATTTGGTCGACCAATTTGGGAATTTTAAGTATGGGTGCTTCGACCAGTTTTCTCTTTAGTTTGTCGAAGGAGATCTGGCATTCTTCTGTCCATTTAAATTCGATATTGTCCTTCATTAATTCTTCTAGGGGGTAAGTCATATTAGAATAATGTCTGATGAATTTCCTATAATACCCAGTATGACCAAGTAAGACCCTAACTTGTTTGGGGTTTATTGGGGGTTTTAGGTCAAGAATAATCTTAATTTTAGCAAAGTCAACCTTGATTCCCTCTTTGCAGACAATATGTCCTAAGAGTATACCTATGGGAGTCATAAAGATGCATTTCTTAATATTGAGGGAAAGTTGAATCTGTCGACATCGTTCCAGCATAAGTCGGAGCCATGTGCAGTGATCCTTTAATGTGGAATAAATTGTCCAGTCGTCAAAGTATACTGCCATAGTTTTATAGATGTATTCCTGGAAGGTTTTTACAACAATTCTGGAGAACACTGCAGGTGCATTCTTTAATCCAAAAGTCATAATCCTATAAGCAAAAGATCCAAATTCACAGACAAATGTTGTCTTCTTTTGATCCTCTTTTGCTATGGGTACCTGGTTATAGCCTGAAAACCCATCTGTAAATGAGTAACACTCATGTCCTGCAACTTCATTCAGGATTTCATCAGCATAAGGTGTGGGAAAGGGATCTGTCAGTGTGACTTTATTCAGCTCCCTGAAGTCGACACAGAGTCTTAATCTGGTCGGGTCGTGTTTCTTAGGCTGTACGACCATGGGACTTGCCCATTCCGACTGGTCGATGGGGTAGATAATCCCTGCTTCCAACATGTTGTCGATCTCCTTTTTAAATATTTCCTTATACTTGTGGGCTAGTTTATAAGGTCTTTTCTTGACAGGTCGGACATCAGGTTTAGTGTCGATTTTCATCTCTCCCATTTCTTGAACTAACCCTTTCAAATATTTATAGTCCCTTGCAAAGACGTCTTGGAATTCTCTAAGTAAGGTTACTATTTCAGCAGTTTGTTGTTCATTCCAATAATCACCAATCTTGGCTATTTTTGGTCGATCGTCATTTGAAATGTTTACTTCCTTAGTTCTTACTTTGGCATCTAACCATTCTGGAGCTTTTGCTTCATTGATCTGTCGACTTCCTTCCTTGAACTGTGAGAATGTAACAGGGAAGTCGGCTGCAGTCATTCGGTCGAGGTCTGGTCTATCGGTAGTCACGACCCTTAGCACATAGTGGATTGGTTTTGTTGTTTCAGCATGGTTGGATTTCCATCTGAAGCTTTTTCCTTTGGTGTGTTCATTCTCCAATTGTAATTGGGTCGACTCGACTTTTGATACGATGTGAAGACTATGGCAGTGCTTGACCTGTCGAGGGTCTTGGTAAGGGTGTGTTTCAGTCGGTTGAATGAAATGTTTGATTTGTTGTGCTGGCTCGACTAATTGTTTATCCTCAGGTATAAAGTTGAATGCTTTAATGAAATTGGCTTTTAGTTCATTCCAAAAAAAGGTTTCACCTTTGGCTTCCTCCATCTTATACCATTTGCTAGGTAAGTCGTCTAGGGTGGAAGGAAATAAGTGTGTCTAGGCTCTTTCATCCTTATGTCCAAGTCTTCTCCACTCTTTTTCACAAGTTTGGATGTGTTCTTCTGGGTCTTTTCCTTGGGTGAAGATAGGGATCTGTGCCTGTGAGGTTAACTTCCTGCCACCAAACCTTTCAACAAAGTAAGTTGCAGCACTAGTCCAGGTCTGCAGTTTTGTCTGATGGGTGTCCCACCATCTAGCTGCCTGACCTGTGAAGGTTTCTATTAAGCTCTGCAGTCGGCCATGTTCTCCAATGTTTTTAGACACTTGTTCAACATGCATGACTGGGGATTCCCTCTCCTTGTACCTAGGTTGTTGCCTGATGTTTTCGCTGGTCGGTTGTAAGGTAGGGTGTTCTCTTATTTTTTTCTCAAAAATCTTGGGGAGAATTGAGACTATAAAGCACTGTCGGGTGGGTTTTTTCTGTACTTTTTGGATAGTCCAGCACCCTCTTGCTTGTGTTTCATAGTTTTTTATCTCCTAGTCATATAGTTCGGCATCTGAATTATACCCAACTGAGTCTTGGTTACCTAAGTGAAGTTCCCCATAGATGTTTGGTTCAGTATAGTCAGTATTATTGTGGATTTGGTATAGCTGTCTAACATCAAACTCCTCATCAATGGGTTCTATCCAAGGCTTTCCTTGGGAAGGGTTAATGGGTACAATAACCTTTTGGCCATTGCCTTTTAGCTTGATCCTCTCTTTATCTAAGGAGATAGAGGCTTTCATATTTCGACCCCAAGGTCGACCGACAAGGGCTGGGAAGGAGCTAGATCCTTCCTTTGGGTCAATAATTTCAAAGTCAACCTTAGTTGATATGCCTTTAATGGTTGTGTCTACATTTTTCCAGACCCCAATGGGTTCAATGAGACCTTGGTCGGCCAGTTTTAGGTAGATGCCTGACTCATAGAGTCGAGGTTTGCCCATTTGTTCCCACGTATCCCTGGTCATAATATTTACTTGGGACCCAAAATCTAGAACGACTTGTCGGATGTGGTATCCTTCAATTTCTAGGTCGACCAGTGGGTCGACATCGTTTTTGTCTTTTTTATTTAAGCTACAAATGTTCTTAGTTTGTTTCTCAGGGTTAGTGGTTTTAATTTGATGTAGTAAATCGATGAATTGACCTACAGATTCGTCTGTTTGAATGAGACGAGTTAACTGCTGGGTCGAGCCAAGTCGACTGTTAATAGTGTCTTCTTGCTGTGCAATTTTTTGGGAATATGTGTGTGGCTTCTTGATATGTCTGTTGTTCCTTGCTAGGGTCAGGGTATGCAGTTGTGTTTTTGATTTTGCTAATCTGAGGGTTATCAGGCCCAGTTTTGGTGCCTTGTCGAGTGACAATGTGCAAGTTCTTAGTAGTTATTACATCATTCTTCTCGACACAAGACAAGACATTAACATTCTTTTTATTGCTAATTTTTTCCAACATGGTAGGACAATCCTCCAAGGAGTGATCGCCTACCCCACAATGTGTACAAAATTTGAGGTCAGTTCTGTCCTTGTACGGACAGTCTGCGCATCTGTGCCCTTCTTTGTAACAAATAAAGCATTGGGTGGGTCGACGACTCCTTATTTCGTGATTCCCAACGAATCGACCGGTTCTTCCAAACCCTTGTCGTCGATTGTCATGTCGGCGTTCGTATCGACGGCCGTCATTGCGTTGCCCGTTCTGGTTATTGTTATTTGCTCCGTGTTCTGCGCGACCGCATTTGTCTGGTAAACGGCTTGGTAGTTCTGTCTATTTTTCAGGTTAAGATGGTAGTCGGCCGTGTTGTGATTTGCAGTTTCACAGATAGCACACCAGGAAGCCTTTCCATTCTTCATATTATAAGGACAATCGACAGTAGAATGGTCTCCTCGTTCCTGGCAAATGTCGCAAAACGCCTTTGTTTGTACAAAACGGACATCTTGTCGGCTGAATTGTTGTCGACAATTATCTTTGGAATGTCCGGTTGTTGAACAGTTGGTACACCAGACTTCTTGGTTCTTCAGAGTCAGCTCTTTCAAGGACTTCTGCACGTTTTCCAGTTGTTCCTCCAAATGGTGGTCGGTCTGATATGCAGGTATGTCTTCATCCATCTCGACCTGCAGAGCTTTTGTCAGCGCATCTTCATACGATTTGAAAGTTTCCAGACTGATGTGTTTGCGGACCTTCTGTGAGAGTCCTGCAAGGAACCATTGAATCAGTAATTGTTCGTCAATAGTATAATCTAACTGGATCAATAGATCTTTCCATCGTTTATCGTAGTCGTGCACTGTTTCTCCTGGATTCTGGGATGTTGTTTTCAGCTTCTTGGCGGCCAGGTGTTTGGCATCTGGGGTCTTAAAAAATGATAGGAATTGCACTTTTATCTTGGCTTTTGTTGCTCTGGGCTGCCGTTCAGAAAATGTCATATACCATGTTAGAGCTCTTTTCCTTAGGGATCCTGTGAACTGGGCCATCTGGCGTTCTTCTTCTGTGACCTTGTTGGCCTCCCATATCGATTCACAGACGAACCAATGTCATCTGGGGTCTTCGTCGCCCTCATAAAGGGGAATCTGAGCAGATCCGTGACCTATGTCGGAGTCACTGTCACTACTTTCTGAAGTTGGCGGGGTGGGAGGTGTGGGTGGGGGTGAAAGAGGTGGGGTCGATGATATAGTCGAACCTGTAGGGGTGACGATGGGGTTTTGGTCGACGGAACTTGTGCCTCCGTCGGTGGTTGATTCTTTCTCGCGGTAGAGCAGATTGTTGATAATTTGTCTTCTCGGTGACCCACTGTCACTTTGCGTGCTCAGGTCTGACTCGTGGTTATCTTCGAAAGTTGTATGTGGCAGGGGGGGTGCTCCTTCATGTGTCGACAGGAGCAAGTGGATACTACGGAAGGAGGGTGCCGTTTGAAAGGTCACCCAGTTCCCTTCGACCGGTCGGCGTATAACAAGGTGTCGTCTGGGGTACGGTTCATCACCTAGTCGACTCCAGATTGTGATGTCACCAGCTCTCAGTCGAAGGTCGTCTTCGATAATAGTTTGTATTACGGTATGGGAATTGGTGGGGGACATGGTTACTTCATCAGGGATCACTATTTGGAGAGCTTCTTGCTGCTCTATCCACACTTCCTTTGCCTTAGGGGCCGTTTCTTCGTCTACGCTTTCTTCGTGTCGGTCATGACCCGACTCTGGTGGATTCTCATCTCGATCGGTCTCCCTAGGGTTTTGTTCTCGACGCAGCTCGTCGGCTCGTTCACGTCTGGCTTCCCTTCTTTGTTGTCGTTCGTCCCTCTCGATTCTTTTAATGTCCGACATACTTTCATACGATACTATGAAGTCCTCTTCGGTCGACTGTTCATTACTGGCTTAAGTCTAGTCGACTGGTATCCACCATGCTCCTTCTCCGACACACGACCAGCTACCCCCCCATAGCCTACCCGACGCTTTTTAGAAAGCTCAGATAATGCTGTCTATTTGTTCAGGAAGTATTCCCACTCCCTTTCAGCAATGAATTTTTCCCACTTCTTTTGCTTCTCTGCCCAGTTAGTGTTGGAGGGTGGTTGACGTAATAGTGGTCAAGCTTCGACAATATGGCCTGCTCCTTTTTCTATTAAGAACTTGAATAGCAAAGTCGGCAAGGAACACAAGAATTGATCAGTAAATTCTGTGAAAAATTTATGTCGAACAGTTTCCACAGAATTCCTGTCTTGGACTGCTTGTTCCTCACAGAAGTCGTCGGCTATCTTTTCGAACCACTCCGATAGATTCGTACGGCCGCCTCGGATTAGTTTCTGGAGTAACTGTTCTTCTTTAGTATTGTCCGGTTTTCTCATCCAAAAGCTGCTTCAGTAGATGTGGCACGGATTCGACAAAATTTTCGTGAGTCTCAGTGAAAAATCTAGCTTTGGCTTCTGCGACTGTCAATCTGTTCCTTCTCGCGTAATTTTGTAGATAGTTAGCAATTTTTCGCTCCCACCATTCCTTTATCTCCTGCTCTGGTATCATATGTGAGCATATACTCCAGTTATGTACTACCGGCAACGGAACCAATGTTGTAATCTCACAGATCACATAAGGTTACCAATAATACATACAAAAAGATACAGAATATACACAGATACAAGAGACAAGAACAGATAGGATAAACAGATTATATTATTCTCAATAGATCATACAAAGCCAAGAACTGAACTGGTTCTTGTGAGGCTCAACAGCCTAATATATACAGATTACAAATAGTTACAAGATAACTACCTGTCGGTTCGGTGAACCGACACAACTATTAGTTAGCAGTCTTAATTACTGTGTTTGCTCGGCCGACCGACTTAGTCGGCTGATCGACTAAGTCGGTCCCTTGACTTAGTCGACTGATCGACTAAGTCGGTCTTTGTTCAAGCCGACCTATGTCGACTCTCTCCTTCTACAGAAGGTTTGTGCATCGTCCTAGAAGCTGCGATGTGATAAGAGCTAGTCCCATAGTAGATTCAGCTAGGAGGAGAGAAACAGCCCTTGCTGAGAGATCCCACTAGTTAATTAGAGTCAAAAGAACCTAGGATGCTACAGAGCCTGGTTGAGGAAACCTGATTCTTCAACCACCCCATCTAGGATCACTTCGGGTGAGACTTTAGGCCGTTCTGCGGTCTGTCGCCAAAAGGACCAGTGAGCTAGGGGTTTTGTTGGTACACTACAGTAAACCTGGGTTTTCCCAAAGAAATCCAACAAATGGTTCCGTTGCTAGTTTTGAACAAATTGAAGAGCTGATGTTCTATTGGAATCCTACTAAAGAAGAACTTAACCAGTGGGTTGAGTCTAAGGAAAGAGAATTTGCTAAGAAAGAAAACAAGAGTCCTAGGTTGAGTACAGAGGACTGGCTACAGAAACATATCTTCACAGACCTGCATGAGATATTTTTTTGCGACCTATGCAAATGAGTTGTACGATTGGTTGTCAAAGTTGAATGATAAGCATGTATTCAAGAAGAAAACGAAGATTGTCTGGACATCGGAGCTGATTCACACCATGAAGAGCGTAGATAATCCCATTTCGCGAGCAGTAGAATTCTGGCTTGCGAGTTTGCTGGAAGGTTTCATTACAGAGTTTGCAGTTGATCAAAGAAAGAGTTTCAGCGAAGTAGAAAGGTACTTCTTCAAAGGATATCGTGGTCAGTACCTAAACTCTTTAAATTTGTCCCTTAAGATGTTATTATATGAAAAAGGAGTACTGGATATATTCTCATATGAATAAGTTAAGTAAGTGTAATGTCACAAGAGTTTGAGAGTGATTTTGAAGAAATTGGATGTACACGTAGCGGCAAGAAATATAAAGTAGATTTCAGATCTTCCTTCTTTGAAGACAGTTCATATAGTACTAGAGAACATAGTCAAAGTAATAGAGAAAGAACAGTAGGGGGTATCCCTTACCACCCTTATACCCCACAGAAACCGAGTGGGACTCAGAATAATCCCACAGGAACTCCATCTAGTAGTTCACACACAGTGCATACTACCTCTACACCACCTACAGTTACACTGCCAAGTGGTAGTAATACAGCAAATCAGAATCCACCACGTAGAAACAGAATGGGGGATGGCATGAAATTACCTACCTTTAGGGGTATAGCTGCAGAAGACCCAGAACAACATTGGTTCCTATGTGAAGCTATATGGACCATTAAAAATATCCAGGATGACAATACTAAGCTTGTCCAGTTGGCCACTACACTTAGAGAAAGAGCTTTAACATGGTATATGAAGTATACATCAGCGCAACACAGAACACTCGTAGAGGTCTTGACCGCAATGATTAAGGAATTTAAGAAACCCAAGTCTGAGTCACAATGTATCACAAAACCTAAAGACATTAAACAGTTACCCACAGAGTCAATATGGGATTTCGATTAGAAATTTAAAGCTCTTATAGACCAAGTTAGTTTTGAGTTTGCGCCAGAGCAGCATAAGGAATGGTTCATCGTAGCACTGCTCCCTCATATCAGACTTCCACTAATGCAACAGAAACTCCATACGCAGGATGACGCATTGGAGATGGCAATGAAACTAGAGGCTTCACCTCTAGCTGAGACTAGTGCAGGTATGAAAA
>LPNX010673768.1:6443-38882 GCA_001517045.1 Pseudotsuga menziesii | reverse complement strand
TGGGGGGTTTTTTTGGTGTTTTTTTTGCAAAAATCATCGTTTTTATGGGTAGAGTTCTCGTTCATAGTATATAGTTCTCGTTTCATAGTATAAGTGGTTTGTTGAGTATATAGAAAGTGGGGCTCCTAACCCCTTAGTACAGAATCAAGTGCCATGGTGTGAAATTTGTAGAACACGAGGACATAGACCACAGGAATTCCCTTTACTTCATACGTATGTACAAAATCCTAAGAATTTATACTGTAACTTCTGTAAGTCAGTAGGACATGATGAAAATAATTGCAGAGCTTATGATCTCATGATAGAGAGAAAACATGTCTTCTATAGAGTCCAGTCAGAGACATCAGGACCAACAGCAGGACCACAGCATGAACCGGCTCATGATGGCCGTGGTGGAGGATTCAGAGGACGAGGCCGCGGTGGAGGCTTTGGCCGTGGCTGTGGACCGATTGTTTGTTACAAATGTGGAGCTGTAGGACATTATGCTAGGGATTGTCAGAACCCTACTACAACATGTAAGTATTGCAAGTCCTATGATCATACTATAGAAGAATGTCCT
The DNA here is from genome assembly GCA_001517045.1 of Pseudotsuga menziesii. Classification (NCBI taxonomy): domain Eukaryota; kingdom Viridiplantae; phylum Streptophyta; class Pinopsida; order Pinales; family Pinaceae; genus Pseudotsuga; species Pseudotsuga menziesii. The sequence continues at coordinate 38,323 of LPNX010673768.1, read as the reverse complement.
ATCTTGATAGCCAAGATTAAGGATCCTAAGCCAGCAGTAAACCAGAATATTCAGCTTATTGCTGTTGAGCAGAAAGAACCAAAACCAAGCATCAATGTTGTGACTCGCAGTGGTGTTTCTACTAGTACCACATCACAGGATGCTGAAAAGAATACAGGTTCGAAGTGGGTGCATAAAGCCACTGATAAACCTACACCGCTTGACCTGCAGAAGAACACAGAAACATTTCAGCAAGCTAAAAATTTCTTTACTAACCCTACACTACTAGGATTGCATGTATTTCCATGTAGGGGCGTACCGCAGCAAAAACCTTGTGGCGTTAGTCCTGTGCAGATATCGCAGGCTACCACATCTGGAAGGTGCGAAGAGGATGAATTGACAGGAAGTGTACAATCCTTCCTGCGGAGCTACTTGAAACTCATAAGAAATGAGAAAGCCATAGGAGAGCTTCAATGCATCATGGATCAGTATCAACAGTCTTCTTCCATGAGTAGTACGCAGTGTGCTGTTCATAATATTATGGGCCATACAAGAACATGAAGAGAAATGAGACTCACAGCGCAAATTGGAGAGTTTGAAATGGATGAGGTAATCCTAGATTTATGATCGGAGGTAAATGTTCTTACTAAGCAGACATGGGAACAGATGGGTAGCCATAAGTTAGCCAGATCACCTATCCATCTATGATTAGCCAATCAGCAGAGGGTATCACCACTGGGTCGATTACCGCAAGTACCGGTTGATATTGAAGAAGTTCACAGCTTTGCAGATTTTGAAGTCATAGAAATTATTGGCGATAGCAGACCGTATCCAGCTTTACTAGGTATTGATTGGGAAATTGATAACATGGCTATTATCGATTTGAATAAAAGACAAATGACCTTTGAAGATAAACAGATTCGAGTCATCACACCATTGGATCCTTTTCAGGGTCCTCAATACATTGAACCTATCAGAGTAGAGGAAGAGGTGCATAATATGGAGAGCTTCTATCAGATGACTGCTAACCAGAGTGATTATATATCTCCCACCGCAGAAGGAAATATTAGTTGGCGATGCGATAGCTCATGCGCATTGGATTCGGATGTTGGTTTAGAAAATTGGCAGAATAGACTTTATGAAGTCTCAGCTCGCAGATGTGCGTTTATGACTAAGTCACTGCAATGGATTGGAACAGAGATTAAGAATATTTTGTCGTTTGATGGCTTAGCAGATGTTAATGACTTTTTACAGCAGTTTGAGCAAGAAATCCCTCATGAGCAAAGGATGGAAGCTATTGACCTTGTAGTAAAATCCACACCTGCAAGACGGTGGCATGCACATAAAGAAAATATCGCATCATGGGATGATTTTAAGAGACTGATGGTGATAAGATTCTCTAATGACAAGGAAGCAAGGGCACAGGCCTTTAGACTCACTTCAACGTAGATGAAGTGTCGCATAGATGATGTAGAGTCATTACTAGCTGATGCGATGAAGACATGGTCGGAGCTAGAAGAGCTCCCAGATAGACTACAATTGCAGCAGAGCATCCAGAACATAGAGAATGCAACAACAGCAATGAAGGAAGAATTCAAGAGCTTAGGAGCTCTTGCAAAGATGAAGAAGATGACAGAGATGAACCGTTTTCAATAGGAAGGGTAGCGGTTGCGAGAAAAAGAAATACAATTCAATAACTTGCGTCAAACATATCAGGAACAAATCGCAGAGCTGGTCGATGCGGTTGAGCAGAAGGTCAAGGAGTTCACTGCAAGCAAAAGTGAAATTGATAGCATAGAAGACCCCCTGATTAGTCAAGTTATGCTTGAAGTGGCACAAGACTGTGTCGAAGCTATGGACAAAGATGTCGCAGGACTCAGGGAGAGATTTGTAAGGACTTCGCAGGAAGCCAAGGAGAAGCTATAGCAAGAGAAGCCAGCTGTTAGTGGCTCGGGGATGAGCCACAAGTAAGTGTTATGAGACTGTTGGAGTAGGGCCCCGCAGCTACAGGAAAAGCTGCTATATTGGAACAAGAAAAACAAAATAAATAGTACCTAAAGCGGCTGAGAAGAGAGCTCAACCACTGTATTTAAGGCAGCGACGACGACAGGAGGGCTCAGCTACCCTCATAAATGGAAGAGGAGCAACGGGTCAAGGTATTAAAGACAAAAGACAAAAGGGGAGCAGCTGAGGAAGTGACGCCCATACCAGAGATCAGTGCCGAAAATCATGGAAGACTGTAGAAAGCTGGAGTGTGACCAGTAAGCGGCAGTTCAAAGTACAGATAAGCTGACTATCATAGTTAAGGTTTTTGGGTTACTGTTGGGATAGGCCCACAGTGTTGTATCATGGTGAGACCTTCGGGCCACCTATTTAAGCATGTATTTTGTATTATGGAAGGTTAGACGATTAGCGAGCTAGGTGTCTCTAGTTGTCATCAGTATTGTGAAACCTTGAGAAAGAGTCGATCTCTGGTTCTGTTGTTAATTTTGTAGTTATCCTACCGTAACCAGTGGTGTCAAACCCCAAAAATTTTGAAAAATTTAAAACTTTAAAAAATAGAATATAATCTTATTAAGTGCAGTAAGTAACTGTTTGATTAGTTTATGTTACCAGAATTGTAACTAAATGAACTTTTGTTACACTTAACTTTAAATATGAGTTTCTTGTCAGTTACTGATTGTTTTCTGTTTGCAACCACAAGGGGAATTGCCATGACAGACTAGGCTTACTTAGCTTCCGAGCTAATGCAATAGTTTTTCTTTCTCTTACAGATATCCAGGTAATGTTCGGGTCACTGCTAACCAATATTTAAAGTATTAGATAACAAATTGCTGTACCAAATCATTCAGTAAAAGTATATGCATACTAGCCAGGTTTATCAAGCTTTTAGAGGTAAGGATTTTCCTATAATCTCTTTAAGATCTTACTGATAGGAAGTTGGAAATTATTAGAGAATAAGCTAGCTATTTTCCTTTATAGCATCAGCATTAAGTATCCCTATGTAGTACTGGATCATTTGATGGGTTTACTGAAATGCAAAAGTAGAATTAAATAATATTCCTTATCTAGCACAGTAATTACAACTGGGTTACCATATTCAGATCCTTTTCTACTCATCCGTTGTTACTGCATCATGCCAAGTTTAAATTCATAATATGATTTGATCTGTAATTACAATTGTAAGGATCTGGAGTTAAAAATATCAATATATACTTTTCTTACTTCCAGCAATTTACAAGGTTTATTGTCTGATACATGTCTTCTCTTACATTTTAAGGGTTTGCATTGATTGGAAAACTACTTCTATTTCCATGATTGACAATTGAATAAAATCTATAAGCATCTTTAGAATTAGTTCTAGATTATCATGATTAAACTCATTTATGAGTTTCCAGACTATACTACCAACAAGAATGGTTATAATAGTTTTCATAAACCGCCTAACATACACTCAACTACACAATCCTTGTAAATCTTTGAGCATGAAGCTAACAAAAGTTTAATTGTTATCATAAAGAGTCTAAGACTATTAAGAGATTGTTATTATGTTGGTAAAAACAAGTAAAAATAGACTAGAATAACCTTATTCCAAATTTGTGGGTTATATAGCTTGAATTCTACAAGTTAAAGTCATATAAAGAGAAAATGGCTAGTCTTTTACCATCTATGCAAGGCTATAGCAATAGGCATTATCGTTGTAGCATTGTAAACAACTATACTTAACATTACTTTATTAATTTATAGACTTAAAGAAATGATATATCTATTGTCTTCACTTGAGACTAGGGTAAATGGCAATATAGTGGTAAGTTTTATGAATAACTATAACTTAACATTATACCCATATCCTTATAACTTTTATAATTAATATCAAGTCCTCTATGTCTAAATACCTCAAGACTTAATATTGAACAATAATTATAATGTGAAGTTTTAATATTTACAATGCATAGTCTTAAGAGCATTGTTCTAACTTTCAATATCGTAAATTATATTGCAGGTAATACCATAGTATAATGACCATATGGAATATCCATGCTATGATTTGTTTGGAAAACAAACGATTGGCAGAATTCCTCGTAAAACATTAGAACTTCGACCCACTTGCATGCAATGTATTAAAGTACTGACGTGGTCACTCCTAGGCCATGCATTGGCGTGTTAAAAGCAGTTGACTCAACCCTAATTTGCCATTTCTCCCTCGCCTTCGGGCTTGGTCACTCTGTGAACCCTCCTGGTCCAATTTTTGCTATTGCACTATTGATAGCAGCTTCTATGCTGCTCCAGTCCTTCATGCTCATCTACTGCACTGTGTGGAAGTCTGTAGCTTGATGTTGGCAGCCATATGGTTGTTGAAAAACCTAGGGTTTTTCCCTTCGGCACCATTGTTGACCCTGTCACGGCATGAGTGCATTTCTTTGACTTGAAAATGTCACTGCTCCCATTGTGTAAGGTATCCTTTGCTCTTACCAGCTCATCCTTCTCGGTGACAAAGGAAGGGTTTATGCTTCCTCTGCTCGTGGTTATCAGTCTTTTTACGGTGGCTGCACTTCCTTCAAACTCGTCGGTAAGCTACAGTTCAATCTTTTCGTTTTCCATTTTAGAAAATAGTTTAACCAGAAAATGTTAAGGGTTTAACTAATAAGCTGCTCCTTCTTTTATTTCCAGGTTCGGTCTTCTCTTGTGGAATGGGAAATTCAAGATCTCAAATATGGAACCTCCCGGTAAGCCTGGTTCCGAACGTGGCATTCCCTCCTTCCTAGTTTTTAGGGATGTTAATGGTTGGCTTTGAGTGATGCGACTCTGTGGTTACTTCAGCTCTGTTCAGTCTTTTAAACTGTATGTTAAATGAATTTTTAATAGGTTAAACCCTGTGTTGTGCAAGGGTGTTACGGCTTCGGTCGATATTGTAATTATGTGTCTTTCTTCTATATTTAAGATTACTGTAAAAGAAATACAGTATATAAAAAAAAGGGCACTGGCTATAAGCCTGCCTGTATATGAGGTTACGACCTCGACATTTTGGTTCTCTTGCTGTGCTCTTAACTTGTTTAGGGTTTTCACCTAGAGTTTTGTAATATGACTTATTATAAAGTTTTCTTGTATCTTTGGGTTTGTTTATCACATGCATTTTTAATTCTATGCTCTGTACAGGAATAAGTAAAAATATAGGTTTATAACCACTTATACTGTGGATTTATGATGCGGTCGTAGGTGAAAACATTGTCTTAACTCTTATTATTTATTTTACTTGTATAAACTGGACTTTTAGGGTTCAACCCTAATTTTACAGTTGAGATTAAGTTCAGTTGCTTAATCTGTCATTAAAATTATAACTCTATTGGTAATTGAGAGTTAAATGAATGATATTAACCATAATGGTTAAGCTCGAAGATTGAGCTAATTACTGTTCTGTTATTGCTTTTGTTTTTAAAAATAATAACTGGGTTATTTAACTATTGGTAAACTCTTTTTAATAATGTTGTTGTTAGGGTTATATACCTTGATTCATTTGTTATATATTAACTTCTTAATTTATATATAGGGTTATATCCTTATACCAATATCCTCGCTGTGGATACTATTTTTTTTTCATTGTTCTTGTTCATGTTATAATACTGTAATTTATTTTATTATAAAAGAGTTCTATAGTTAAAGTACTCTCGAGCTTTTGTTAAATAAATTTATTGTTAAAGTTTCTATACAGGCTTTATACCCTGGCTTCTATTTATTAGAAACAATAAATGCAAAGTGCATACCTATTAAATTATGTAAGCCTGTTGTATTCTTCTTATATTTTACTAATGTCTTCAAGTAAGGTTTATTTACTTTGTAATACATAGAGTATGAATAGTTTATAAATAAACTTTATTTATTTATACATCGAGTATAAATAGTCTAGGTTTATAATTGTAGTAATAAAATATTAGTTTAAATGTTACTTTTATAATGTATATAATATAGATACATTATTAGTGATACTATAAAGATATTGCTTCTTATCAATGTTACTATGATTGTTATTTAATGTTGTTATTCAATATTTGGTTTGGTTTAATTATTTAGATATAATACCTGAGTATTTTTACTTAATACTCAATCAATACTTGAGTTTATTCTCATATACATATGTATATAAATTCTTGTGTATAAAATAACATTCATTTACCATATTTGAAAATAGTATAACAGTTTTGAAATCTGTTTAAGCTTGTTTTAAATAAAAAGAAGATTCAGTACTTAAATAACTGCATTCTTAACCAAAATACAGACTAACACCACTAGGATTTAACTGAAAAATCAAACTGATAAGTAATTATATCCTACTGTCAGTATTGTATTTTTCAACATTTAGAGGTTAAATTCTTTCATACTGGAAGACAACAATTATAAGATTTAAATAGCAGAAATACTTATTCTATCTTTTCTTTATTACAGCTAGCATTTACTGGAAACAAAATACAGTACTAGGAAGTAGTTTTTAAGACTATTAGAACATAACTTATGAGTTTGTAAAAAACTTGTAGTTACTGAAAGTAACTAATTAGAAAACTCGGTTCAAAAGGATATTACTTCACAATACCGAGATACTGTGCTGGAGTACGGTCTGGTGATCCCAGATGTGGAAAAACACAGTAAATATTTAACTCAGCAACATGTTTAACTACTACTATTTTGAGATACTCACATTACTAATATAACTAACTCTTCAAACATATAATATAAACATGACATGCATCCATTCATACTCATTTAACATAAAAGATAAGTGACAGAACCTATTGAAACTGTGGACAACAACAGCAATGGGAGGCCGTTCCTCCCTACCAACTCCTGGAGAGCACTCAGATAGCGACTTCTCAGGACCCCCGAGCTTACTCTGGTCTCCATGGATGGAACTAGGTGCAGCAAAGTCAGACACCAGTATTCAAACTCAGTATTAACTCAGAACTATCAGTCAGTTCTCTTCAGCCCAATAACTGTAAATAAAAATCAAGTTACTGCAGCAATCCTCTTAGAACAACTTCCTTACTGTATTTCCCTCTTTCTCAATGAATTTATTGAATAACATTCACCTGAATGAATTCTCTCTGGAAAAATAACTGAGCAGCCTCAGCTCTCTTCATTGAGTACTTTTAAAAGATTGCCTAAGTCTTTTTTGGGTTAACTGTCATTTAATGAGCCACCTGCTGTGATTCCACTTTCTTGGGGAATCATGACCCCAAATATAGGGAAGTTGCCACCTGCAACTTAGGAAATGTTTGAGGATGCTGCCACTTGTATTTTGCCTTTCCACCTAGTTCCATCCACCAGTTTGACCAGTAACCTCTTTTTAACAGCTCTCCCATGCTGTTGTCTCCATAATTTATTTATTAATAATAAAATATTCTGAATCACACTCCATTACTGTTGACTCTGCTGAGTCATCAATCCCTACTTAGGATTAAGTTTAACATAATGTCTTAGAAATATAATAAAACAATTTACATAATTTTACAAAATTGGGGTATGTGAGATACACAGCCCCTTAAAATGTAACATCGTCCTCGATGTTACTTATTCTTCTTCCTCAGGAACCTCCTGGAATAGATTCGGGTATGCTTCCCGCATCTTAATTTCCAGTTCCCAAGTAGCTTCTTCAGGACTAAGGTGCTTCCATTGCACCTTCAGCTGTCCAATCATGCGGTTCCGTAGAGTAATTTCCCTCCTCCCGAGGATACAATCCGGTTCCACCAGAACTTCCCCTTCTGGTTCTACCTGTACAATGTTCCAATCAATCACATGAGCAGCATCATGAACATACTTTTTAGAACAGAAATATGAAAAACATTGTGCACTTTTAAGTTAGGTGGTAACGCTAGCTGATATGCAACTTGACCAATTCTAGATAAAATTTCAAATGGACCACAGTAACGTGGCGCTAATTTTTCACAACTCCCTAGTCTTAGGGAGCTCTTCTTTGGTCTTACCTTTATGAACACATGCTCACCCACCTGGAACTCTTTAGGAGTTCTTTTTAAATCTGCTTGGCTCTTTTACCAATCCTGGGCAACCTTCAAATTCTCCTACACTTGTTTCACAATATGTTCCATTTCTTTTAATAATTTGGGTCCCAACACTAATCTATCTACTGGATTATTCCAGGAGATAGGAGTGTTACATTTACGCCCATACAGAATCTCAAAAGGACTGAACTTAGCTGATGATTGATAATTGTTATTGTATGCAAATTCTGCTAAATGCAAGTAATCCTCCCACTTACTTGGCTGATCCTTGACGTACATTCTTAACAGATATTCCAACACCTGATTAACTCTTTCAGTTTGTCCGTACATCTAAGGATGGAAAGAGGTGCTGAAATTCAGTGTTGTGTTTAATCCCTTAAACAAGGATTTCCAGAAATTCCCTGTGAATTTAGGATCCCTGTCTAAAATAATAACCTTCGGTACACCATATAGTCGAAAAATTTGCTTTAAAAATATGTCATCTATGTTTGCAGCCTTGTAAGTGGTCTTAATAGGAATAAAATGTGCTGCTTTACTTAATTTATCTACTACCACCATAATTGAATCATTCTAATTTTGATTTTTGGGTAATCCAGTAATAAAATCTAAACTGATTATTTCCCATTTCCATCTAGGAATAGGAAAAGGTTGCAGTAACCCAGCTGGATGTTGATGTTCTGTTTTCACTTGTTAATAGTCCAAACATCTAGCTATATACTCAGCTACTTCAAATTTCATATTAGGCCAGAAATAATCTTTTCTCAACATGGTGACAGTCTTCTGGTAGCCTGGATGCCCTGAGTAAGGGGTTTTATGAACTTCATCCAGAATCAACAATTTAACCTTAGGCACATCAGGCACATACAGTCTATCCTTAAACAATAAAAATCCATCTTTATTTAGACTATAACCCTTTATTAAACTTTCTGTAGGTTCTTCTTTAGCTGTAGCTTGTAATTTTTGATAAATTTCATCCAATTTTATTCCTTCAGTCAGCTGTTCATTTAAATCAGAAACATAAGTACTGATTGCTGTTGTAAAATTCAGCTTTGCATTCTGCTCAAAGCATCAACTACCTTATTTTCTTTTCCTTTTATGTGTTGAATTTCGAAATCGTATTCACTTAAGAAGGCTAACCATCTTGCTTGCCTCGCATTTAAGTTAGGCTGATCTAAAAGGTATTTCAAGCCCTTATTATCAATCATTAAAGTAAACTTTCTTCCTATTAAGTGGTGTCGCCACATTTTTAAGGCATGAATAACAACAGCAAGTTCTAAATCATAAGTAGAATAATTCTTTTCATGGATCTTTAATTTCCTGGACTCATAGGCTATGACATGCCCATCCTAAGTCAGCACTCCGCCTAGACCATCATTACAAGCATCGGTACAAATCACAAAATCCTTATTAGGATTTGCTATTCTTAGAATAGACGCAGTTGTTAATAAAGTTTTTAATTTTTTAAAGCTTTCTTCGCATTTTTGGTTCCAATCGAATTTCTTACCTTTCTTTTGCAAAGAAGTGATTGGGTTAGCTATTTTTGAAAAACCTTCTATAAACCTCCGGTAGTAACCGGTAATTCCCATGAAGGACCTAACATCTGTTATTTCTTTTGGTACTGGCCAATCTTCAATTGCCCGGATCTTTTCAGGATCAACTGAAATCCCTTCCTTAGTCACCACGTGACCTAAGTACTGGATTTCATCCCTGAAGAAATCACACTTACTGAATTTCGCAAAGAGCTGTTGCTCTCGCAATTCTTGTAAGACTATCCGTAAATGTTCCTTATGTTCCTCTTCATTTTTAGAATAGATTAAGATGTCATCGATGAATACGACAAATAATTTATCCAAGTATTTATGCATTATGTTATTCATTAGACACATAAAGACGGCTGGGGCATTAGAAATCCCAAATGGCATTACGAAAAATTCGCAATGTCCATACCTTGTTCTGAAAGCTGTCTTGAAAATGTCCTCTTCTTTAATTCTTACCTGATGATATCCTGATCTCAGGTCTATCTTAGAGAACACCGTAGCTCCACGCAGCTGATCAAATAGATCATCTATGCAGGGCAATAGATATCTGTTTTTAATTGTCATTTTATTTAGTTGATGGTAATCTATGCAAAGTCGCATAGTTCCGTCTTTCTTTTTAACAAAAATTACTGGCGCTCCCCAAGGGGACACACTAGGTCGAATGTATTTCTTATTTATTAATTCTTTTAAATGTGATTTTAATTCATTAAGTTCCAGAATATTCATACGATACGGAGCCTTCGAGCTGGGTACAGCACCTGGTACCAGCTCAATTGTGAAATCCAATTCCCTCCTAGGAGGTAATCCTGGAATTTCCTTCAGAAAAACATCAATAAATTCATTTAACACAGGAATATCCTCTATTTTTATTTTATCTATTTCAAATTTACTCGCCTCATTTGTAATAGTTACAGCATAGGCTTTACACCCTTTCCTGACCGCTCTTTTGAGTTGTAAGGCAGAAATCTTCCTGATTACAGTTTTCTTAAGAATACCCTTAACTGTTATAGGCTGTTCATTATTATTCACACACGTAAAGGTTTTATCAAAACAGTTTAAAACTACCCTATGCTATTCTAACCAGTCCATACCAATAAGTATGTCATACGAGCCAAGTGGCAAAACATTTAATTTAACAGTGGTTTTAAAATCATTCATATCTAAAGCACATCCCTTAACATAACAGATTACCTTCCTTTTTGCCCCAGTGGCTAGTTGTACTAACCAAGAGTTATCAAACTTTTCAACAGTCAGATTACACTTTTCTACTATCTGCGGTGAAATATAACTGAGGCTAGCACCTAGATCTATTAAAATAGTTATAGGAGTTTTGTTAACCATACCTTCTACTTCCACCATGGAAGTTTGATAATCAGCTTGGCGGTTCTCCAACGTTGCATTGATTCGGGGCATAGTCCTTGCAAAGTCTCCAACAGTCATTTCATCTTGTATGGTATGAATATTGCTGTTTGGATTCTTCTGATTTGGGAAAACTGAAGCATAGTGTGGGCCATTGCACTCTTAGCACTTAACAGGCTCCTTCCGTTTGAAATTTTTAGTGAAATTTCCATGGTTGTTAGAAGCTTCCTTGCCCTTGAAGTTATTGGAATTATTGGAATTATTAGAAGCACCATTTCTGTTCCCCTGGAATTTCTTACCATTAGAATGGTTTCTGTTCTTGTTATTCCTAAAAAAATTTTGAGGTACAAACTCCTTTTTCTTGAATTCAGGCTAATTACCGTTTTTTTTAGCCTTCCAGTTGGCTATTCCTTCCTTCTTTTTGTTCTGTTCAAAACAGAAATTTGCCTTCCGCATGGCTTCTTCCAGAGTTTTGGGGTTATCATATTCGATTCTGTCCTTTATATGATATGGCAGACAACTGAGAAACCGCTGTACTTTAGGTTTCTCATCAACTAAATACGGCACATATCTTAACATACTTAAGAATTTACTGTTTAAGTCCTTCATTGTCATGGACCCTATTCCTTCATTGTCATGGACCCTAGCATTGTTTGGACATAAATTTATTTTTGAAGTACCTTTTAAAGCTACTCCAATTGACCTCTTTTTCTTTGATCCCCTTAACCATTTTCAAATCTTGCCACCATATATCTACCTTTCCAGAAAGGTTATAGATGGCCATTCTCACTTTCAGCTGATTTGAATAGTTGTATATCTGAAAATATTTTCTCCTCCCATATAACCAAGATTCTGCCTCTTCTCCTTTTTTAGTTTCTCCATTGAAAGTTGGGGGTTTTATTTTCTTGAACTCCCCAGAAATCTCTTCATATGGTCTGTACTTTTTCTTGCTCTTATACAGTTCAGCCTCGCTACTGTCACTAGTAGAGTAGTAGCTTTGCTGTTCCCTGAATCTTTCAGATGAGGAACTGCTATCAGCTTTACCGAATTTCATCTTTTTAGATCCTTTATAATGGCTAGCTTCTTTAGATTCAGATCTTTTACTTCTCCCTTCAGTCTAAAATTTTTCCATCAAAATTTGATTTAACTCCTCTTGAGTTTTCAGAATCTGTTCATTGTCCTTCTTGACTGATTCCATTTCAGTCTTTAACTCCTTTATAGTCTGCATCAGCTCTGGGGAGTGAGCAGTTACCTCCTCTATCATAGGTTCTCTAGACATCTGTCTTGTCTCAGTGTTTGGAGACTCCTTAGCATATTCTCCCAGCTTCTCCATACCTTCCTGTTAGATTCAGAAAAAGAACTTTTCTGCTTTTGCATAAAACAAATTACAAGTTAGTACATAAATTTTTGTTTACTATTCTGCGGAAACTAGTTGGGCCACATTAAGGCTTAGTATTTGAACCATGCTCTGATACCACATGTCAAACCCCAAACATTCCGAAAAATTTAAAACTTTTAAAAATAGAATATAATCTTATTAACTGCAGTAATTAACTGTTTGATTAGTTTATGTTACCAGAATTATAACTGAATGAACTTTTGTTACACTTAACTTTAAAGATGAGTTTCTTGTCAGTTACTGATTGTTTTCTGTTTGTAACCACAAGGGGAATTGCCATGATAGACTGGGCTTACTTAGCTTCCGAGCTAATGCAACAGTTTTTCTTTCTCTTACAGATATCCAGGTAATGTTCGGGTCGCTGCTAACCAATCTTTAAAATATTAGATAACAAATTGCTGTACCAAATCATTCAGTAAAAGTATATGCATACTAGCCAAGTTTATCAAGCTTTTAAAGGCAAGGCTTTTCCTATAATCTCTTTAAGATCTTACTGATAGGAAGTTGGAAATTATTAGAGAATAAGCTAGCTATTTTCCTTTATAGCATCAACATTAAGTATCTCTATGTAGTACTGGATCATTTGATGGGTTTACTGAAATGCAAAAGTAGAAGTAAATAATATTCCTTATCTAGCATAGTAATTACAACTGGGTTACCATACTCAGATCCTATTCTACTCATCCGTTGTTACTGCATCATGCCAAGTTTAAATTCATAATATGATTTGATCTGTAATTACAATTGTAAGGATCTGGAGTTAAAAATATCAATATATACTTTTCTTACTTCCAGCAATTTACAAGGTTTACTGTCTGATACATGTCTTCTCTTACATTTTAAGGGTTTGCATTGCTTGGAAAACTACTTCTATTTCCATGATTGACAATTGAATAAAATCTATAAGAATCTTTAGAATTAGTTCTAGACTATCATGATTAAACTCATTTATGAGTTTCCAGACTATACTACCAACAAGAATGGTTATAATAGTTTTCATAAACCGCCTAACATACACTCAACTACACAATCCTTGTAAATATTTGAGCATGAAGATAACAAAAGTTCAATTGTTATCATAAAGAATCTAAGATTATTAAGAGATTGTTATTATGTTGGTAAAAACAAGTAAAAATAGACTAGAATAACCTTATTCCAAATTTGTGGGTTATATAGCTTGAATTCTACAAGTTAAAATCATATAAAGAGAAAATGACTAGTCTTTTACCATATATGCAAGGCTATAGCAATAGGCATTATAGTTGTAGCATTGTAAACAACTATACTTAACATTACTCTATTAATTTATAGACTTAAAGAAATGATATATCTATTGTCTTCACTTGAGACTAAGGTAAATGGCAATATAGTGGTAAGTTTTATGAATAACTATAACTTAACATTATACCCATATCCTTATAACTTTTATAATTAATATCAAGTCCTCTATGTCTAAATACCTCAAGACTTAATATTGAACAATAATTATAATGTGAAGTTTTAATATTTACAATGCATAGTCTTAAGAGCATTGTTCTAGCTTTCAAGATCGTAAATTATATTGCAGGTAATACCATAGTATAGCGACCATATGGAATATCCATGCTATGATTTGTTTGGAAAACAAACGATTGGCAGACTTCGTCGTAGAACATTAGAACTTCAACCCACTTGCATGCAATGTATTAAATTACTGACGTGGTCACTCCTAGGCCATGCATTGGTGTGTTAAAAGCAGTTGACTCAACCCTAATTTGCCATTTCTCCCTCGCCTTCGGGCTTGGTCGCTCTGCGAACCCTCCTGGTCCAATTTTTGCTATTGCACTGTTGATAGCAACTTCTATGCTGCTCCAGTCCTTCGTGCTCGTCTAGTGCACTATGTGGAAGTCTGTAGCTTGATGTTGGCGGCCATATGGTTGTTGAAAAACCTAAGGTTTTTCCCTTCGACACCATTGTTGACCTTGTCACGGCGTGAGTGCATGTCTTTGACTTGACACTATCACTGCTCCCATTGTGTAAGGTATCCTTTTCTCTTACCAGCTCGTCCTTCTCAGTGACAAAGGAAGGGTTTATGCTTCCTCTGCTCGTGGTTATCAGTCTTTTTACGGTGGCTGCACTTCCTTCAAACTCGCCGGTAAGCTACAGTTCAATCTTTTCATTTTCCATTTCAGAAAATAGTTTAACTAGAAAATGTTAAGGGTTTAACAAATAAGTTGCTCCTTCTTTTATTTCCAGGTTCGGTCTTCTCTTGTGGAATGGGAAATGCAAGATCTCAACCGTGGAACCTCCCGGTAATCCTAGTTCCGAATGTGGCATTCCCTCCTTGCTGGTTTTTGGGGATGTTAATGGTTGGCTTTGAGTGATGCGACTCTGTGGTTACTTCAACTCTGTTCAATCTTTTAAACTGTATGTTAAATGAATTTTTAACAGGTTAAACCCTGTGCTGTGCATGGGCGTTACGGCTTCGGTCGATATTGTAATTATTCGTCTTTCTTCTGTATTTAAGATTACTGTAAAAGAAATACAATATATATAAAAAAAGGGCACTGGCTGTAAGCCTGCCTGTATATGAGGTTACGGCCTCGACATTTTGGTTCTCTTGCTATGCTCTTAACTTGTTCAGGGTTTTCACCCAGAGTTTTGTAATATGACTTATTATAAAGTTTTCTTGTATCTTTGGGTTTGTTTATCACATGCATTTTTAATTCTATGCTCTGTACAGGAATAAGTAAAAATATAGGTTTATAACCACTTATACTGTGGATTTATGATGCGGTCATAGGTGAAAACATTGTCTTAACTCTTAGTATTTATTTTACTTGTATAAACTGGACTTGTACGGTTCAAACCTAATTTTACAGTTGAGATTAAGTTCAGTTGCTTAATCTGTCATTAAAATTATAACTCTGTTGGTAATTGAGAGTTAAATGAATGATATTAACCATAATGGTTAAGCTCTAAGATTGAGCTAATTACTGTTCTGTTATTGCTTTTGTTTTTAAAAATAATAACTGGGTTATTTAACTATTGGTAAACTCTTTTTAATAATGTTGTTGTTAGGGTTATATACCTTAATTCATTTGTTATATATTAACTTCTTAATTTATATATAGGGTTATACCCTTATACCAATATCCTAGCTGTGGATACTTTTTTTTTTCATTGTTCTTGGTCATGTTATAATACTGTAATTTATTTTATTATAAAAGAGTTCTGTAGTTAAAGTACTCTCGAGCTTTTGTTAAATAAATTTATTGTTAAAGTTTCTATACAGGCTTTATACCCTGGCTTCTATTTATTAGAAACAATAAATGCAAAGTGCATACCTATTAAATTATGTAAGCCTCTTGTATTCTTCTTATATTTTACTAATGTCTTCAAGTAAGGTTTATTTACTTTGTAATACACAGAGTATGAATAGTTTATACATAAACTTTATTTATTTATACATCGAGTATAAATAGTCTAGGTTTATAATTGTAGTAATAAAATATTACTTTTATAATGTATATAATATAGATACATTATTAGTGATACTATAAAGATATTGCTTATTATCAATGTTACTATGATTGTTATTTAATGTTGTTATTCAATATTTGGTTTGGTTTAATTATTTAGATATAATACCTGAGTATTTTTACTTAATACTCAATCAATACTTAAGTTTATTCTCATATACATATGTATATAAATTCTTGTGTATAAAATAACATTCATTTACCATATTTGAAAATAGTATAACAGTTTTGAAATCTGTTTAAGCTTGTTTTAAATAAAAGAAGATTCAGTACTTAAATAACTGCATTCTTAACCAAAATACAGACTAACACCACTAGGATTTAACTGAAAAATCAAACCGATAAGTAATTATATCCTACTGTCAGTATTGTCTTTTTCAACATTTAGAGGTTAAATTCTGTCATACTGGAAGATATAAATTATAAGATTTAAACAGCAGAAATAATTATTCTATCTTTTCTTTATTACAGCTAGCATTTACTGGAAACAAAATACAGTACTAGGAAGTAGTTTTTAAGACTATTAGAACATAACTTATGAGTTTGTAAAACACTTGTATTTACTGAAAGTAACTAATTAGGAAACTCGGTTCAGAAGGATACTACTTCACAATACCGAGATACTGTGCTGGAGTACGGTCTGGTGATCCCAGATGTGGAAAAACACAGTAAATCTTTAACTCAGCAACAGGTTTAACTACTACTATTTTGAGATACTCACATTACTAATATAACTAACTCTTCAAACATATAATATAAACATGACATGCATCCATTCATACTCATTTAACATAAAATATAAGTGACATAACCTGTTGAAACTGTGGACAACAACAGCAATGGGAGGCCGTTCCTCCCTACCAACTCCTGGAGAGCGCTCAGTCAGCGACTTCTCAGGACCCCCGAGCTTGCTCTGGTCTCCCTGGCTGGAACTAGGTGCAGCAAAGTTAGACACCAGTCTTCAAACTCAGTATTAACTCAGAACTATCAGTCAGTTCTCTTCAGCCCAATAGCTGTAAATAAAAATCAAGTTACTGCAACAATCCTCTTAGAACAACTTCCTTACTGTATTTCCCTCTTCCTCAATGAATTTCCTGAATAACATTCACCTGAATGAATTCTCTCTGGAAAAATAACTGAGCAGCCTCAGCTCTCTTCATTGAGTACTTTTAAAAGATTGCCTAGGTCTTTTTTGGGTTAACTGTCATTTAATGAGCTACCTACTTTGATTCCACTTTCTTGGGGAATCATGACCCGAAATATAGGGAAGTTGCCACTTGCAACTTAGGAAATGTTTGAGGATGCTGTCACTTGTATTTTTCCATTCCACCTAGTTCCATCCACCAGTTTGACCAGTAACCTCTTTTTAACAGCTCTCCCATGTTGTTGTCTCCATAATTTATTTATTAATAATAAAATATTCTGAATTACACTCCATTACTGTTGACTCTGCTGAGTCATCAATCCCTACTTAAGATTAAGTTTAACATAATGTCTCAGAAATATAATAAAACAATTTACATAATTTTACAAAATTGGGGTATGTGACAAGTGGCCGGCTCCTTGAGCATGAATGTAACAATCCACAGGGATTGAGAGAGAGAGAGAGAGAGAGAGAGAAGAGTATATTATAAGAAGAAAGCATAAGAGGAAGAGAAGAGATCTAAGAGAGAAGGGCTCCCAGCTCTGTGCGTGGAGTTTCCCAGAAGATCTCGAGCTGCATAAGAGGTTGCAGCGGAACTGTGTTACTCTCTCAAGACATAATATTAACACAGTTCTCATGGACATAGCTTCCCCCCTGGAGGTGAACCACATACATCCGTGTGTCGTGCGACTATTTCATGTGATTGTGCTTACTTATTTTCTATCTGTCATTCGTTACATGAACTTTGCTTATCATTTAATGGATCTATGCATGCTATCCTTCAGTTTACAACAATAGTGAAGGCTAAACGTGAGTTGAATGTGTCGAGTATTGTGTATATGAGTTTATCAGTGCTTGATTCATGATAGCTAACAGTTACAGTGTTAAGTGATGTCTGTATATTTAGTTCAGTGAGTTGAGCGTAATTGATGTTAAGCGTGCTAAACTGTAGAAGCTTAAGAGAAGTTGTTTAACATCCTAGTGAAGGTTAACTGAGCTATTATACCCAGGGAAGAAGCCTTTGGACCTTGAGAGTTGATGAGCATATTAAGTCTTACTGTAGGAAATATCACAGCGTAGAAATGTGATATCGCACTGTCGGAGGAGCTGCGGTGTGAGATATCGCAGGTTAAGAGTTGAGCAAAAGGGAAGGTTTGCGCATCGTCTTAGAAGCTGTGATGTGATAAGAGGCAGTCCCATAGCAGAGTCAGCTAGGAGGAGAGAAACAACCCTTGCTGAGAGATCCCACTGGTTAATTAGAGTCAAAAGAACCTAGGATGCTACAGAGCCTAGTTGAGGAAACCTGATTCTTCAACCACCCCATCTAGGATCACTTCGGGTGAGACTTCAGGCCGTTCTACGGTTTGTCGCCAAAAGGGCCAGTGAGCTAGGGGTTTTGTTGGTACACTACAGTAAACCCGGGTCTGCACAATCTAAGCCAACAGGAAGAGTGTGAAACTTCAGGTTTAGCAGCATATTGAGCATGTTTTTCTTCAAGTGTGTTCCAGGATTGAGCCCCAGAGTTGATGTTCCTCTTCATGGAGTTTGAGATCCGGCCCAACGGCATTGGGCAGATGCGATGTGCAGACTGGGGGGAGGTAGGGTGTCCAACCCCTATCCAGCTGAGTTATTTTCATGGTGGTGACAACAGATAGTTGCCATCGATGACTACCCCTATGCGGGGATTGATTTCTGGGGGGACCCGGATATGCCGCTACCACCAGGATCGGCGTATGGTGACATCGGTAACGAATCTCGACCCTCTCTTTAATTTTTTGAGTTATTTAATTTTTTTGTGTTTTCTAATTATATGGAATCAAAAGACACATTTTTTGGGTGATAAT
Source organism: Pseudotsuga menziesii (assembly GCA_001517045.1). Lineage (NCBI taxonomy): Eukaryota > Viridiplantae > Streptophyta > Pinopsida > Pinales > Pinaceae > Pseudotsuga > Pseudotsuga menziesii. The sequence goes on along the minus strand of LPNX010673768.1, from coordinate 19,530 downwards.
ACATAGTGACATCTACCATTTGCATGCAGATGTGGGACCGTGGCGGCCTGAAGGCTTCCCTTGTCACAGACGGAGGGGAAAAGGAGATGATATCACGGGTGTGGATGCAGAGTGGATGCTCTAGAGCATTCATACCAACTTTGTGAGGCTAACACATAGGGTTCCCATGCCGCAAGTCGAGGACTTTCCTGAGGCTATGCAGTGCCAGGTGGTGGGTGTACCACGAGCATGGGTGTGATTATTCCGACAGCTAGCTAGAGCCGTAGTGACCATCCAAAATCACAACCCCCCTCCTCCTCCACAGGCTTAGATACCTGGGAGTTGTACATTTTGTATTACCGTGTATTATATTTTGGTGGCTCGAGAGCCCCATTTTTGTATCGTGACACTATGTATTACCACATTTTGGATGTTATATAAATTTTTTATGGTGATCGGTTTATTTATTTACATGTGTAAAAATTTGTGTTTGTGATGAATTTATTGTGTATGAAACAAATGCCAATCTAACACGTAGTTAGCATATGAGTCAACAACTTGATTATTAATTCTTGGAATATGTATGTATGTTATATTGTCAAATTTCCGTTCTAATAATCTCACACGTAAGAATATTATTAATAATGTCGGATCTCTAACATGGTACAAACCATTAAGCTGTGACACTACTAACTTCGAATCAAGACGTACCTCAAGAGAGAGAACACCATGTGAAATGGCATCCCGTAGAAGCTCAATAATGGCACTATATTCAACAACATTGTTTGAAGATGGTCGCAAACATACACCTCCTGAATATAGTACCTGACCCATAGGAGTATAAATCACCCAAGCAGTAGAGGCTGAGTGTTGAGTGTGACGTCTCGCACCATCTACGAATCCTATGTAGGTGGAAGATTCCATTGACATCTGCCAAAAGAAACATAAACTAATCGCAAACCCGATCACTATAAGAAAAAGACCTAACTATGCAAAACTGTACAATAATATACAATAACCATCCTTGGCTGAAAATCATGCATAGTACTTCTTGAGATAGATCCCATTTCTAGGCTCCGCCAAGGCCATTCCCTCATAATCCACTAAATCATAAGCGCCCTTCTCTAACACACGTTTGACGATGTAAGGACCACACCACATGGGGTTAAAATTTCCTGCCCCCAAGGGTTCCTTCAGTTGATCCCACAAAAGGACCAAGTCTCCCTCACTAAACCTCCTTGGACGGACAGACTTATCGTACTGGACCTTTACGCGACGTTTATTTACTTCTAGAGCCACCAAGGCATCTCGATGCTACTCATCAAGTTGCTCAAGGTGGACCAAACGCTCCTCCAATGGTGAAGTGTCTAGTAAGAGTTCTACAGCTAGCTTCAAAGAAGGAATCTCGCATTCAATTGGCAATATTGATTCCACTCCATGTACAAGTTGATATGGAGAAAAACCCATGGCAGTCTTAACAGCGGTTCTATACACCCACAAAGCAGGATATAACATGATGTGCCAATTATTCTTGCTCTGTGCGATGGTTCATTGGAGAATGGATTTGAGTGATTTATTCACTGCTTCTACCTGTCCATTCACTTGAGGGTAGTAAGAGGAGGAATTCTCTTTCTTGTACCCTAACTTTGATGCCAACTCTTCCATGATACGATTCTGAAAGTGCGAGCCATGGTCAGTGACAAGCTCTTTCAGAATTCCAAACCGAGTAATAATCTAGTTGAATACGAAGTGCATGGCTATCTCACCATTGGATTTAACTATAGGCATAGCCTCAGCCCATTTCATGAAGTAATCAACAACCACTATGATATGATGATGCCCCCCAACTGAAGTTGGGTTGCAATCCATAAAATCAAGCCCCCACTTGGTGAAGGGACTGGCAGTGATGATGGGATGTAAGGGGGTAGGTTTTGAGTGCATATTATGTGCAAACACCTGGAAAGGGTGGCACCTCTTGACCGCATCTATACAATCCTTAAAGATTGACGGCCAGAAATAACCTGCTCTTAAGATCTTTTGGGTTGTAGAAAGCCCAGATAAATGACCACCAAACACCCCTCCATGGCAATCATTCAGCACTATCTCAGCCTCTTCATGAGTTAAACAACGTCGTAAAATGGAATCTACCCCATGACGGTACAAGGTGTTATCCACTATGAGGTAATTCTTAGACACGTGACGTAATCGTCGTCGTTCATCCCGTGAGAGGTGAGTAGGGTCCTTCAATGTTTGTAAATTTATAATGATATCCCCATACCATGGGTCTAAAGTTGAGATTAAAAATATGTGTTCATCGATAAACGTATCTTCACAAACCAACTGCTCGGCCTCGCTTGGGAAATCCGATATAAGCTCTGCAAAAATTAACGATTTCTTCGATTTTTCCGAAAAAAATTTGAGATTGATTTCTTGTAGGATGACAATCCATTTATTATATTTTCCCCCAATCATCCTTTGAGTGAGGATGAATTGAAATGAATTGACATGGGTTACAACCAAGGTCCGGTGAAGGAGAATATAATGTCTCAACCATTGAACCGCATGTACGGTAGCTAAAGGAAGCTTCTCAACATGAGAATAACGAATCTCTGTGTCAATAAGGTTCCGACTCAGATAGTATATGACATGCTATTGGAGCTCCTCATCCTCTTGAACCAAAACCATCCCAATCATCTCCATGGATGTGGCCACATAAAGTACAAAATCACGGCTATAGTCTGGGGGACTAGTTACCAGGGCCGATGCTAGGGCTCGCTTGAGTGCATCAAAGGACTCCTAGGCTCGCTCATCCCAACAAAAGGTGACGTCCTTCTTCAAAAGACACATGAAGCCTCTAGTCAAATTGGAAAAATTGACAACAAATCTCCGTAAGAAGTTTGCCATGCCTTGCAAACATTGAAGATGATGAATATTTTTTGGGGGAGACAACTGAAGTATTGCCTCAACCTTCAAAGGGTCAAATCTTATACCCTCTTTAGAAATGATGAATCCTAACAAGCGACCCGACTTCATACAAAAGATGCGCTTGTGAGGATTTAAATTAACCAAATAATGGTGGCATCTTTCAAATACTAATCTCAAGTGATAGGAATGATGCATTCTCATACGAGAATGAGCATCAAGGTCATCCAAAAATACCTTGATAATCGACATGAGATCATGGAAAATAAAGGTCATTGACCGCTGAAAATTAGATTCGGCATTCTTAAGGCCAAAAGGCATTTTTCGATATGCAAAAGTTCCCCAAGGACAAATAAATGCAGTCTTATGTTGCTCCTCAGGTTTAATTTGTATCTGATTATATCCAAAAAATCCATCCATAAAGGAAAAAACCTCGCTACCTGCACACTCATCCAAAATCTGATCAATAAATGGTGTGGGGAAATTGTCCTTAGGACAAACACGATTCAAATCATAGAAATCAGTACATATGTGGATTTCTCCCTGCTTCTTATCCACCGAAATGGGGTTTGAAACCCACTCTGTCAAGGGAATGGGATAGATAAAACCGGCTTTCAACAGTTTCTCTATCTCTGCCTTAATCGTGGGTGATTTCCTAGGATTCATCGCACGCAAGCATTGTTGAACAGGCTTAGCATTGGGATAAGTCTTAATCTCATGTTCAACAATACAAGGGTCAATACCTGGCATTTCATTGTAAGACCAAGCAAAGATACCACAGAATTATTTAAACAGCTCGGTGTATTCTTGAATCTCAGCATGGGAACATTCTACCCCAATATAGACATTTTCTATCCTGCCAGGATCGTGAGAGATATTGATAGGAATCATTGAAGATATGTTTGCCATGTTTCCATCAGCCATCGGACTAGGAGAGCTTAATGGAACCATAGGACTACCAAATCTCTCACTAAGAACCTCCCTAAAGTCCTCATGCTCCAAGTGGTCAAGCTCGGGAAGAAAGTAAGATCTCTGATGGAGTTCCTCCCATGGTGGCTCAACTCCTGACATGGCCTCAATAATCGCTTCATCCGAAGGGAAAACACTATCAAGGCAGTCATGTGCATGAGAAGACTACACTAAACTTGCCGACATCATATAAGGGTCCTCCTCCTTCATCTGTGAAGAGGAAGGACTGGGCTCTGCAACACACTCAAGATTAGCTTGATAAGGTACCATAGTTGTAGGCAATGGCACATTCATCACAATGGGCTCACTCGAAGTACTCAGTGTAGGAAGAATCCAAGGATCTTCCATATGACTCGTGCGAAAAGACACTGATCTCATAGATGTCAAAGCCTCACCGAAACTAGACCCTATCATAAGGATCGGTGTAGGACAACTAAAGCTTCCCATGAGGGATGGATACATTCCTACACCCACACTCCCAGTTGCCAGTTGAGTGCTCAATGATCGGGATCAAAGCTCCTGAAGATGCGGTAACTGATGGATTCTTGAATGACGTTTGATCAATCGTGACTATCTTCCCATTAAATGGAAAGCATATAATGTGAAATAGGGAAGAAGCTATGGCTTGCATACTGTACATCCAATTCCTACCCAGCAAGAGATTGTAGTCAAGGGGTGCATCAACCACCTCAACCTCTATCGCAACGGTCTTCCATCCCAAATGGAACTTAAGGGAAGGAAGGATCCCGTGCAGCCTAAACGATCTCCCATCGAACAAAGTTAACATAGTCGCTGAATTAGACAACTAAGGGGAACATAAACCCTTCCAACATGATAAAGACATCACAGAAGCAGCATCACCTTCGTCAATCATAGTGCACTTGATGGTCATGCTAAGACATTCTACGTGAATCAAAATAGACACATAGTAAGGAAAGTGAGGCTGAAGTCCTGCGGTTTCAAATTTAATCACGGAGGAAGAATCATCATCATTCACACCAAGGGTAGAAAGCAAAGCCTTCCTTTGCGAAGGACAACTCTGAAGCACTTCCAATGCAAACATCACACAAGGAGTATGGCCCAAATCCTCGACAACTGAATAATTATGGGTGGCTCAGGCATTAGGATTGTGCCTCAAAGGCTTAAGGAATCCCTTAGGAATGCGAGGTGCAGCTTCAGGTTTATCCACAGGTTTATCAATACGCAAAGGAGACCCTGGTGAATCAGGTTCCTTTCCTGGGCTGGGTTGTGACGAACCATAGCCCTTTGCACGGGTCACAATTTTTGTAGCACGTACCATGTTAATGAAACCATGACCACTATCCTCCGACAGATCTTGATCACCACCAGACTGATCATGGGTCCTTGAGTTCATATTTTGATTATGAGGTAAAGGGTTAGTTAACACAGCTGGGCCTTGTGCCAAGAATCTTGAGGCTTCATCAATACAAGGGCACAAGTAAGTGAGGTGATCGTCCTTACACAACTTGCAAGGGAATTTAACCTTACATTTAGCTTGCTTGTCCCCCCCAGCATTATGGGAATTCTTGTCATTATTATTAGCATTCTCATTCCTATTCCCACCCTTACGATTATTCTTACCCTTCTTTTTATTCCATCCGGGCTGCTGGTTACCCTTCTGGTCCGACGATTGCACCAAAAGTACACTCGCCATTTGGGTGGGTTGAGATGAAGTTGTGGCTTGTCCTGAAGCAAATTGGTTGATTGAAAATTGACTAACTTGTTTTGCAACTGAATCCATAGGTTTAGCACTTGCACAACCAACAATGCCATCGGCATGTGGTCCAGGTTTAACTTTGGGGTCGAAACTAGAACGCGGAGCATTGGGAATGATCTCATATAACAAACCAGACTGAGCATAAATCAAATCCAGTTCCTGCACCCTAAAAATGGCTTGTTCCTCATTTTCCACTCTAGATGTAGAAACATCCTTCTCTATATACGACAATAATGACTTAAGGAACCATTCAAGGAGGAATTCTAGTGGTATAAAGGCTTTAATTAACCTCTTCCATCTATGCTACTCTTGGATATGATCCGAGATATGTGTGGCTTTATCCTTCTAAAATGTCAACAAGAGTTCAGTACCAACGTCATAATGCACTGGTAGCTGGAAGTGGTTAAGAAAATTCATCGCTAGGTCATTGAACAAAGCGAATGCCCCCCTAGGTAGCTCTATATACCATTTCATGGCAGGCCCTGTAAGGGTGCATTGAAACAGCCTTAAACTGATGGAGTCCTAGTGTAAGGAATTTGAAGAGCACCATAGGTGAAAGGCAGTAGCATGTTTGCTCGGATCCTCTCCTAGTTTTCCCTCGAATTTGGGTATGTCCAAGGGAAGCTTAGTAGGGATAGCCGACCAAGCCGGGTCATGAGCTACATGATCGTTCGTCAATCTTGACAAGTCAGGAAGATTCAGCATTGCGAGGAAAGGGAGCCTAGGATGATGAGGTCAATGGACCGCTCCCTAATAGTTTTGATTCACATAGGTCTGATTACCACCATGGCCTTGGCCATAGTGCCCTCCTCCCGTTTGACCTGTATAGGGTGGCATGGAAGCACCATAGTGTGGTGTACCTTGACTATTCGGAGCTACAAAGCCGTAATTTGGAGAGTAAGCAAGTTGTTGATACCCGCCCCCATAAGGTGAAGAAACCTGTCCATATTGCGTCCCATAATAGGGTCCATAAGTCATCACATGAGATGTCCCATGAGACACTCCGGAAGTAGGAATATATGCTCTAGAAGTAGGAATATACATTTTGGAAGTAGGAATGTGACCTCTAGAAGTATGAACATGACCTCCTGAAACAACGGGTGGTGCATGAAGATAAGACACAACCAGTCTAGTAACCATAGTACGGACATAACTCGTAGCAACTTTCTGGCCCGAAGGACCATGCGAATGAGGTGGAGGGTGAACATTCAAAGAACTAGGGACAGAGGACAAAGAGATCTATGTAATTATGTACGTACTATTCCCTATAGTCACTCGTCTCGGATCTAGTATCCTAATAGGATCACTAACCCTAGACCTAGGAGGAATATGTGATGTAGCTTCCACCATCGGGATGGAGGGTGCAATGTGACTAGTTCTCCCAAACCTCTCCGCATGGTAAGGAATGAGAGTGCCCCCAGGCATAGTGTTAGGCTCAAACTTAGATTCAACATGAAATGCCAAATCATGTGTGGGAAAACCAAACATACCATAACTACCATAACTAGTTCTTGTGGGTTCAAAATGAGTCTCATCATCCTCCGGCATTCCATATCGACGATGCGTCAATGGGGAATCAACCCTAGAGTAAGTAGGTCTATCATGATAGGTTCCTATCTCAGAAATCATAGGACCTAACTCAGTCAAGTCGGGTGAAGGATCATAGTTAGGAGTAAACTCCCCATCTTCCACATGAATGGGAGAAGGTGGTTCAGGAATACCTTCTATATGGTCTCCCATGGTGTGTGAATCAATGTGTGAAGTAGTCCACTTGGACTATCTATTTCTCACTCCCAAAGGAGGAGGAGATGTAGAATGCAAAAATCCTGCTAAATGACAAGAACAACGAGGAGCCACACTCGAATCCATAATGACTCAAAAAATATAAAAGACTCTCTATCTACGCAAACCCTAGGCAAGCTATCGTGCACAGAGCAATCACCAATAAAATCTAAATCCAAATAAAAGCAATCAAGGGTAGGATAAGTGAGCTCCAAAATGAAGCAGGTATGTCTCGCCTAGGAGAGGCTTGAGACTCCCATACACAACAAGCGGAGGTATGTAACCAATTATTGTGGCCCTCAGCTTCAACGCGTAAAGTGACTATGCTGTCTGACCCCAACCTGGCCGGGACACTTGCAGAATAACCCTTGCAAAGTACCCCCTCGATATCCTAGGCAAGTCCACTAAGGTCACCTCAATATAATCAATGCTCAGGCAGACAGTCGCAGGCGACATTGACCATATGGGCAGGGTAGAAAAGCCCAAAACTCTCAAAAGAGCCCCCAGATACGAATACAATCCTGGAAATATCCCCGGTGCTACTCAGTTATGACTAGGGGTCATCCCAATAAATAACTGCTCAAACTGCCTCGTGCTTAACTCCCTTTTGAGAGGAGGATCCTGAGAAACACTGGTTATACCAAGGATTTCACACACTCACCTGGACAGACACATACATGTTGTTGTTTAGTGGTCTTGGAGAATTTACTCACAATGAACTATTCCAAGACCCTAAAACCTAATCTTGTTGGTGAACCCTATCAAATAAAATAGTGTAGTTCATTTTAATTAAGCATTGATTTTAATTGGCTTTATTACTCAAAAGAGGGATATGGCCGTTCAACTAATGGTGTTATGACACAACATGAAGTAAAATGCACAACTAACAATCAATGCAAATGCATTGTGTCCATGAAAACAGGGTATGCTACTACGTGAAATGCAAAATTTTCTTCAAATGATAATGCAAGCTTTCCTATATGAAATCCTGACTAATACTCCAAAGCAAATCTAGTGCAAGTACTATGCAAAATGCAAAATGCAATGCATGATGATAAGCAAATATTTTTGGATTTTTTGAAATAAAATGAGATATAAAAAGCAAAAGAATGATTCTACAACCCCGAGACTCTACAAGCACACTCAAGCAACACTCAAGCAAATCACTAAGGTAAAATAAGTCTTACGCACTAATCCCAAAACAAAAAATCTAAATTGCAATGACAAGAACATTCTTAAAAAAAAGAAATTTACCCTAAAAAAATGTCTCTGGTCAGAAATAGAGGTGTATATAGACTCTGGCAGTATCAAAGGAGAATCAGCAATCATCAAAATTCACCCAGCAACCATTCAACTTCCTCTAAAAGGAAAAACTAAGGGCATACATGACTGTTCGAAGTGAACCCGCGTGTATACGTGGAAATAGCAGAGAAACCCACGTGTATACGCGACTGCGAGTTCAAAAATCATGTACAGGAAGAGAGGTGCATAAAAACAATCGTAAATAGACAAGCTGAGACAAACTTCACACCAATCAGACTCTACCAGGAAAAAATGCCCCCAGACCCGACACAAAAACAAGAGAGAAGGAGCAATTCAAATTCATTTAATGCCGATAGAAAACCCCCAAAGGACAACTACTAGGAACTCCCCAGTGGAGTCACCAATTCTGTTACTGAGAGAAATTCCTATGGCTTGGGGTACCACAACAGACAGCTTGAATCTAGAAATCAATCCTTTCCAATATGCAATAGAAATTAAATATCTAACACTAAAGGATCAGACCTCGTACCTTATTTCGGACGGTTGAAGTATATCCCCGTTGAGCTTTCCAACTTCAGCTTGAATTGATAGATTACTTCCTCAACAACAAGTAAACAATACAAGCATACTAGATATATTGGTGTTAGATCTATTCTAGCATATATAATCAACAATGTATAAACATTTGAAAACATCCATGGATAAAATATTCATTCAAACATACATTATTGGATAGGAAAAGATATTTCTATAAATATAAAATCAGAAATTACAATGGATACAACCTCTGTCAGCACGTCTATGAATCAGAGAAACTGAATCCCCCACTTGGGCCTCCACCACCTCAATCCTCCATCTCTCGATAGCAAGCTCACAAGCAAAATGCAAGCTTGGGAAGAACACAAAAGTGCTCAAAGGGACAAAGGGATGCAGACTAAAGCACAAGTTCCGGCAACAATGGACTATAGTTTCTTTGCTCTCAATTCTCTCACATGCCTTCAATGTACCATAGAGTTACTTATATAGTTTTTCAAAGGGGTAATGAAAGGTCGAATCCGAGTGATCTCAAGGCATAGGGAAGGCTAGGAGTCAAGTGAGTTGGATCCATGTTAAGGAAAACTCCAAAAGTATTTGGATTATGCACACATCCTGATGTACATGATTTTAGGGGTCAAACCTGCGTATATATGTGATTAGGGGTTTAAAAGTCACGTGTATTAATTTTCACATGTTTTTAGGGATGGTCAAGGAAACATCAAAGGACAAAAAATGGTCCAAGGGGTCTAAGGAGTCTGCAAAGGGACAGGTGTTATCCACCTGAATGACACCTCTCCGTCTGAGTGCCGACATTCCTTATGTTGGCACACAAAAGGACATTTAAGGATTGAGGGTTGCCTAAAACACTATAGATGGGCATATTATGAACTACATTTATTATCCATCCAGCTGGTTATTTTTACCTTTAAATATGTCAAGTCCTGTATGTGACTCTTCCTATATGCAACTCGCGTGTTGTACGCGAGTATCGGTTATTGCATCTCGCGTACAAATTTGTACGTGGGTTACCCTTAGAGAAACTCATGTGTCATACACGAGTTTCTAGTATTGATACCCGCGTACACCTTCCTTCGACATTAAAAATAATAAATCACGATTATCTGAGATTTGTTAAGCCCTTAACCATAATCACCTTAACTGTCTCAACCTCCTCAACCCTCGAAACTGCCTTATTTCACCAAGTATAAATAAAGGCCTTGGGGAGGGTATTAATCATATATAATTGAGAGCAAAGTTATGCTGGTGGAGTCTATTCAGAATTATTTGGAGCAGTGGAACTCAGAATCCTTTGGCTGCAGAGGAGTCCTTGTCTCAGACGTTGGGTTGTAATATGAACTCATTAATTATTGTTAATAAAGAGAATCATTCTTCCATAGGTGTCTTGAATGTCTTTCATGTATCATGGTTTGATGAATACTTATGATTAAGCACTATGTATATTATTTATCTAACCTATTTTATATACATGTATCATCTTGTATTTGGAGGATTTGCTCTTGACAGGTGAAGGAGAAGCATCCCAAAATGCTTTGGAGGAGAAGCGGAGTGAAAGAGGAAAAAGCTAGGATCAACCGTCTTGTATCGGGTGAGTCTTTTCTATCCTCCTATTTCCTTTTCTGTACTCTAGAGTTGATTTCCTGCAAGTTTTATAAGTATGTTGGTAACCCCAGACCTTCGATTATAAGGTGTTTATTCCTGTACAACAACAGGGGAAGTCCATACAAGTGTGATTCACCTGGAGTGGTAAAATCAGCTATAACACACCTTGAGCCAATACTTGAGAGATCCAAGACATGTTCACTTGACTGCTGCAAAGCACAGTCTGAGGTACCTAAAGGGTACGGTTGATTATGGTCTCAAGTATATGACTGATCAAAGGATTAAACTGGAGGGTTATGTTGATTCAGATTGGGTAGGAAGTGCCATCAATAGGAAGAGTACTTCAGGGTGTTGCTTCAGTATGGGATTAGGTGTGATCTCTTGGTTTAGTAGGAAGCAATCTTGTGTGCCACTGAGTACAGTTGAAGCAAAATATGTCACAGCCTGTTCAGCTAGTTGTGAGGCAATATGGATAAGGAAGCTACTGTCTGATTTATTTGATCTTCAGTTAGATGCTACTTGTATATACTATGACAACCATAGTTGTGTAAAGTTGTCAGAGAATCTAGTATTCCATGACAAGTCAAAGCATATCGAGATCAAGTATAACTATATTATGGATATGGTGTAGAGAGGAGCAGTGAAACTCCAGTATGTTGCGACAAACGAACAGATAGCTGATGTGTTGACTAATCCATTGGCTAGGGTGAAGTTTGAGTACTTCAGGGAGAAGCTTGGTGTTCTCTAGATTGAGATTCATCCCAAGAGGAAGTGATGTGTCAGTGACGTGCGTTTTTGACATGGTGAGAGGATTGGTTCCTTCCATGGTCAGATGCAAGTGCTATGCCTTTCCGACATGGTGAGAGTATTGGTTTCTTCCATGGTGAGAGGATTGGTTCCTTCCATTTTCTGATATATGTGGATGCCACATCCAGAATGAAAAAGGGCTGGCTTTGTGAAGACACATCTAGTATGAAAAAGGACTAGCTCTGTGTGGATTCCACATCCAACATGAAAAAGGGCTGGCTCTGTGAAGAGACATCTAATATGAAAAAGGACTAGCTCTGTGTGGATGACACATCCAACATGAAAAAGGGTTGGCTCTGTGAAGACACATCTAGTATGAAAAAGGACTAGCTCTGTGTGGATGCCACATCCAGTATGAAAAAGGACTGGCTTTGTGAAGACACATCTAGTATGAAAAAGCACTAGCTCTGTGTGGATGCCACATCCAGTATGAAAAAGGACTGGCTCTGTGAAGACACATATAGTATGAAAAAGGACTAGCTCTGTGTAGATGCCACATCTAGTATGAAAAAGGACTAGCTCTATGAAGACTCATCCAGTATGGAAAAGGACTGGCTCTATGTGTGTTCCACATCTAGTATGAAAAATGACTAGCTTTGTGAAGAATCATCCTGTATGAAAAAGGACTGGCTCTGTGTGTGTTCCACATCTAGTATGAAAAAGGACCAGCTCTGTGAAGACTCATCCAGTATGAAAAAGGACTGGCTCTGTGTGTGTTCCACATCTAGTATGAAAAAGGAATAGCTTTGTGAAGACTCATCTAGTATGAAAAAGGATTGGCTCTGTGTGTGTTCAACATCTAGTATGAAAAAGGACTAGCTCTGTGAAGATTCATCCAGCATGAAAAAGGACTGGATCTATGTGTGTTCTACATCTAGTATTAAAAAAGACTAGCTTTGTGATGATACATCTAGTATGAAAAAGGATTGGCTCTGTAGATGTACATCCAGCATGAAAAAGGGCTGGCTCTGTAGAGATTCCTATGATGAGAAGAATAAAGAGATAGCACTCGTGATGATGACCCAGTGATGATCCAGATCCAGTGATGATGATCTAGATCCAGTGATGAAACAGATCCAGTGATGATCCAGATCCAGTGATGATTTTCAATGATGATCTAGATCCAGTGATGATGTCCAATGGTGATCTAGATCCAGTGGTGATCTAGATCCAAAGATAAAGATGACTTGAAGATAAAGATGACTTGAATATGATGAGGACTCGATGATGATCCAGAAGATACAGAGAAGAAGACTTGTGCTAAAAATTGTGTCGAAAGAATACCTTCCTAGTTAAGAGGGATTGTTGATGTATATGTAACTTTAGAATGTATTTCACTTGTATTTCTTATATATTGTAACCCGATGTTTATTTCGGGATGTACTTGAGTCATGTCATGCCCCGATGTTCCTATCAGGAATATCTATAATGTAAACAAGTCATGTCAAGTCATTGTGGGTAACCCTCCTG